>VYXD01011598.1:0-12804 GCA_013397195.1 Hylia prasina | reverse complement strand
TTTTTTTTTTTTTTTTTTTTCCCAGGAAAGCTGTAGATATTTTACAATTTACTTCAGTGGAGCCAGAACTTCAGGGCTTATTTCCTAGACTATGGTCAGACAGAAAAGTTGGAAAAAACAGTCTCTCTCTTGTGGGATTTTCATAGCCTAACAAGAGACTGGAAATTGCTTCTGGGTTTGCTAGTGCCATGTCTTCCCTCAGGAGGCACACAGAGATCATTCCAGGATGCTCCAAGCAAGGAGGAAGGAAAAGAAAAAAAAGAAAAAGAAAGGAGGAAAAAACCCCAAAACAAAATGAAAAGTCTAAATCAGACTTCATGTCTCCAGAGGTTATTTCTGTGGCTTAAATGATTTTAATTAATAAATAAATAAATTGGATTGAAAGTTGCCCAGGAGAGAGACTAAGATTCTGAGATATTTTTAACCCCTCACTCCTCCCCCGCAGTGTTGTTTTGCTTCATCTTTGAGTGGGATCTGCTGGTTGTTGGGTGCTGTTGTGTGCATCTCAGTCTGGGCTAATAAGACTTTTGTGTGATGGAAAGCTCAGAGCAAGGGCAAAGATGGACTTGTCTATTGTGTTCCAGGCTTGTGTGAATTGTAGGGTACCAGCTGGGCAAGGGAGACTGATTTTAAGGGCTTGTTTTGTTACAGCCGCACAATTTAAAAACTATCAAGCGGCACACTGTTAATGAGAGTTTTTAAATGCAGTCTTGGGGTCTGCACAAAACTGAACTGATAGAATGGCAAATTGCTCTGCATTGCTTTCTCTCACATTGTCTGTGATAGTTCTCTTATTCATGATGTGCTTTGAGCTCCAGGAAGCCACATGCCTGGCCTTAACCCATACAGGAAAGGCAAGTCAGTTTTAAAAGGAATATTGGCCAAAAACTAGCATGACATTTCAGATGGGTAAAAAAGACACTGTTGGAAAGCCTTCTGCCTGATCTCTTTGTGGAACATTGCAGACAGCAAGGCTTAGAACAGTGGTGTAGATGTGGGCTGTTGTCCCTTACAAAGGACATGTACCTGTCATTAGTTTTGTAGTCCATGTGGTTCATAACCTATGATCTCTCTGACTAAAACATAAACCTTGCTTGATAGCAGTGGAGGATTTGTGTCCTGAAGAGAAGTCAGCTTAAGCCCAGAAGGCAAATGAATCAGCAAGGAAGCCCAGTGCCCAGTCCTATATGGTTGTCATCATATTGCAGCCTTCAAATCCACACATTCTTTAATTGTTCAAAATAGCCCTTTAATTGAATTATCGGCCATTGATGAAAACATACCCTTTACACACTACAGGCATAATGAGACCAATTCTGCAGTACTCTTGACATGTCAGGTTTTTATGGCAAAGTTCTGTAACGCTCAATAGGAATGAAATCATCAAGATTTTATAGAAACAACTCTGAGAGGACATATTTGATAATGTTTTGATCTCGTGGATAGATAGCTCTGGATATTTCAATACATCCTAGAGATTCTTCTAGGAACATATTCAGTTCAATCTTATGGATGTGTGGACACCCAGATTTCTTCTCTCCTATATCTGTAGACGGCATGGATATCCGTTACACACAAAATAGCTGTGTCATTGAAAAAGTTAACCCAAGGGAGGAGGGTGCCTTGACTGTCATCAGTTACTTGAAAATTACACTTGTGTAATTGAATCTTGCTAGAACTTCTTGATTGAACACACCATCCATTTCTACCTCCATTTTTGGTGTTACAGGACAAGTGCTAAAATCCACTTAAGGGGTAAGTACAGCATAAACTGAATTTCTTCCCAACTTTGTTCCCATGTGGTTGACTTATGCCTGGAAGCATGAGGGTTATTTCCCTAGCATTTCTTATCCAAGACAGTGCAACTGTGGATGTTCTCATTATGCATATAAATGTCTAATCCTATTTGGAATTACGGTGAGGTCTTGGCTTTCATGGAACCTTGTGGTAGTTTGTCGCACAGGGTAATTATGCAGTGTAGTTAAAAAATAAATAAAAACTTTTATCGGCTTCAGATTCATTCCCCCTTTCAGCTTACTGAGACTCTCCCTCAAACTGGTAATATATGCATATATTTTATTCAGGGTTTTTCACAGAAAGACTGCTGATCATGATAATGGTTGCTTGGAAGAATGAGAATTGTGCTTTCTGATTTCACTAATTTCTTTCTAGGCACCTATTTCTTCACATTTTGGGAATATGTGTTTGCCTCAATATCACTGCCACATTAAAAAAAATAGATTTAGTTACACATTCAGTTTAGGTAACATGATCCTGGAGTTGCAAGTGATTAAATTAAAAAAAAAAAAAAAGATTTGAAAGAATATGCAAGAAGGTCAATGTTGCTGGGCAGTGTATCTGGGAACATGATGGATCTTCCATCAGTAGTGGATGTTCACATGAAAATTGGATTGTGTTTTAAGATGCGCCATATACCAACACATGATGAAGACACTATAGTGTAAGATTCTATGAGAGTGCTTTATATATGATGTTAGACTAAAAACTACAGCATCTTCTTGTATTCCTAGTGTCTTAATCTAGAAGAAATATTTATGCTTATTATTTTTAATTAATTTAACCCTAATTCCAAGTTGTTGAGCCATTTTTTTCCCAGTTGTTACTGGCTCGCAAAGTTTTTGGCTGGTTATAATGTTTTGGTCATATAACAATTTTTTGAAGTGTTGCAGAAGTTGTTCAGAATATATTCCCCTTGAACTGAGTAGGATGTTATCAGATTTTAAGTTTTCTATGGGAAGTGAGTCAATAAACCTGATGCTACAAAATAGAAAGCAAGATCTTTTCAGGGGGAGTTTTCACTATTCTTATAGGACTTGAGAAACTGGGTGTGAGTCTCTCCTGAATGTCATGATGTGGCTCAAAATATTTAGGGATGGCTGATAGTT
Source organism: Hylia prasina (assembly GCA_013397195.1). Lineage (NCBI taxonomy): Eukaryota > Metazoa > Chordata > Aves > Passeriformes > Sylviidae > Hylia > Hylia prasina. The sequence continues at coordinate 9,898 of VYXD01011598.1, read as the reverse complement.
TCCTGTTAAATTCTAACAGGTTGAGAAATGTGACAAAGATGGAGGCTGTGGAAGGAAGAGGAGTTCTTTTTGCCCTTAGTGATTTATGCTAGCTGACGTCTTCAATTATAATTCAAATTTGCAATTTCCTCTTAATTGTTTTATAGAATCATTATCATCAGACTACCTTTTTCATGCCTCCATGTAGGGCAGTTCTCTGACTCCAATCCTCTCTTTAAAGTTTCCCTTTCCTCAGCTGTGCTGTTCCCTCACTTTATCTGATTCCTGCCTTAGTGTCTGCAAGGGGCTTGCGTTGTGTGAAGGTACAGGAACAGTACAAAGTTGCCACTCATAAAACGATTTTCAAACATGAGGAACATAGCATTCAGTTTTCCTGTCCAGAGCTGCATCCTTAAGTTGGCATTGATAAATCAGTTCTTTATTTGGTGTCACAGAAGCCAAGTCCACGAAGATTTCCTGATGCTCCTGGAACTCTCCCTCTCCATCTGTGTGGTGGACAGACCTCTTCATGTGGTGAACCATGAAAGGGCAGCACCACAGATGTTGGGGACAAGCACAGAGCTGGCGATGGAAACCATCTCAAGCTGGTGAGGCTGGGACACTTTACACCAGTTGAGGGTCAGCAGGGAATGGAACACCTTGTTGAGGCTTGCATTTCGGACACATTCATCTCTTTTCTCCCAGAATTTCTTGGCATTCCCTTATTTCCTCCTCCCTTAAAAAAAAAAACAAAAAACAAAAACAAAACCAAAAACAAACAAACAAACCCCAAAAAACAACAACAACAACAACAACAACAACAACAACAAAAAACAAAAAACCAGACCATGACCAGAGTGATGTTCTGCCTCACTCTGTCCTCCTCCTCCTTCTTGCCCAACTAGATCATGCTGCGAGTCTGCAGAAGTTTAGCAATAATTAGTGCCAACCTCTAGCTGCTCGCTGCTTGCTGGGAATCCAGGTTGTCAGCTCCGCCTGTCACAGGGCTGTGAGGAAATGAAGCATTGGGAGGCACAGAGATGTGGGAAGGAGAAGGAGAGATGTCCCCGTGCTACAAAGCACATTGCTATTAAAGTGTCAGTTTTTTGGTTTACTGTTGCAGTCTGTGTGAAGAGTTTATGGATCAGCAGATAACAGTAATTATCATGGAGACTTTTCTGCTAAAGTCTAATCTAACCTTTTATAGTTTTGTACCACAGGGCATCCTTCTCCTCACTCCTCCCCCCACACCCTTATTTTTTAAGAGCTTATTGGGTGATTTTATTATTTTATTTTTATTTTTTATGGCCTTTAAATCATCGAAGTTGGCATCAGACACCTTCACACACAAAAAAAGGATGTATAGATTAATTGAATGAGGGGGAGAATGGTAGGGTTTTATTAATAATACTAATCTAGAGATTTTATAGTAGCAAAACCCAGGAACAGATTAACTGCATTAAAAGAAAAGGTAGGGGGGAGTAAGGAAGAGTGAAAAAATTCAGAAATGTTAGTCAAGGTGAGATGCTGTCCTCAAATTTAAAGCACTTGAAAACATGTTAAATAACATTTAAGCCTTGCAAATACTGGTCCCAATCTGGAATCATTCTGTCAAGACAATGTCTTTACTCTCAGTTGGGAAACAGAATAGGAAGATTTATCCCAAAAGTGGCAGAGTGAAGAAAAATTGAAAAAAAGGTAAAAAATCACCACCAGCATTGCTAGCCAAAAAGCATAGAAAAATTACCACAGGACCACTGTTTAACAGTTCTTTTAAAAGAAAAAAAAAAAAAGAAAAAAAAAAAAGAAAATCTTTGGGATGATGTTGTAAACCTTGTTGGGATGTCTTATGCTCTTCTTTTGCTGAAGCACAATTTTTTCAATGAAAATATCCGAAATGCTTATAAAACATGTGTGTCATTGTAACAAAGGGAGAAAGATTTTCATTATTTTTATTTCTGCCTCCACAAACTTTGCTGTGCAAGCATTACAAAGAAGTCCTGATGGAGTTAAACGCTCATTTTATATTACTTTTTCCCCCTCTCTCTCACCAATCCCACTTCTCCAGAAGAATACAAAAGGAAAGAAGTAGATCTAGGAATGAATAATTCAAGAAAGTAGGGGTGCATTTTCCTTTCCCTGCCCTTTGTGTTTTCCTTTGAAACACTTCAGAACTGTCAACACAGGGGTTTATTTCATTTGCTCACTATTTCATAATATGGTAAAAATCATCCCCAAAAGGAGTATTTCTTTCTGTTTCCTTAAGTATATATTTCTGACAAGCCACTGATTCACAGTAGTAATGTGGTGGTTTGGAGACAACATGCCAATTATCAGAGCCCCAGTACAGTAAGGATGTTCAGACATCTAGAAGGAGCTGAGAACTACCCTAAATAGCTTTCATGTTCAACAGGGAAGGCTAAAAATGCATCATTTGACACGGAAGGTTGATGCATAATGGGCAGACACCAGGTCAACTTGAGTCTTGCAGCATGAATGAAACTGACCATCTTAAAAACAGTCATGCCAAAGATGGTCAGTGAAGAGCATGATCCACATCTATGTGAAACTCTTCAGATGTCAGAGAAAGTCACAGCCTAGCTCAGTCAGTTCTTAGGGACCCTTAAGTCTCCTGGCAAACCACCACACTTGGTTTAATTTTTCATCATATTTCTAAACTGGCAGATGATGGTGGTAAGGGTGAATGGGGTTGGATTGGAGGAATATCTTTTATATCTTTTGCATGCAAGATGTTAAGCTCTTCCATTCATGTTTAAGTTTTCTTCCTGTGATGCTGCCAGCACAGACTTGGGGTTTGGGGTAACTACTTACTGTTTTAGTGGGGAAAAGGAGAAGTGACTCAAAATGGGATACACAATCATTGACCTCTTGTAAGAAGAAGCAATACTTAATGAATTACACAGAGGGAACTGGGTAGGAAAATGAAACACCCTTGTTTCATGTTTAAGGTACCAGCCTGAGATTTGGGAGATCTAGTCCCTCTTTATCACAGTCCTTCTTTTACCTTTGTTCTTTGTTTCTATTTATAAAATAAGATATTTCAGAACAGACAAATCTGGATTTTAATACTCTAGAAACCAAGGTTTTCCTGGACAGAGGAAGTCTATAGAGCAACTCAGGGAGCGTCTCTTTTTTGTCTTTTCTCTTGTCTCCATGTTGGATGGGTAGGATTATAGGTTTCCAAAACAGTTCAATTGAGGTACAAAGTACCAGCTCACGTGTAATTTCCTGCAGGGACATCAAGGAAGAGTCATGAAAAGGTATAGTCTCTGGAAGACCATGTGGGGAAAAAAACTTTGTTTAATTTATTTATTGTTAAAGAAATATAACGGCACTGGCCAGCAGCCACTTTTCAGGGTATAAAACATGCCAGGGGGGATGTGGAGGATATTTTTGTTCCTGTCTGAGTGTGGTAGGTACAGCCTTGTTGCAGAAAGCCGTTTCTGGTGCAAACCACTTACTATGTCCTGCCCATCATCTAAATGATGGGGAATGTCCTCAGTGTACAGATCTTCCCCTGGTGCTCAGCACAAGCATGAAGTCACCTTGGAGGAATATTAGGTGCCTAAGTGTAGTATATTCCTGGATACCAGGCATTTCACTTCTTTACTTGTTTTTCTCCTGTTATTCAAAAAGCACTGGTTCATCAAAACTAAAAACAAAGTCTCCCAAATTTCCACCTTCTCCCGAAAAGTACGTGAGTCCAGCCTTTTTCATCCTAAAACAACGGAAGAATGGCAGGAACAGTCAACATGAAATGTAACAGTTGACTTAGCAGGAGAGCAGGCTTCTGGTGTTTGAGGTCTCTGAGAAGCCTGTGTCAAATGGCAGATGTGGCACTGGTGATCAGGCTTTGTTCTTGCTGGATTTAGCACAGTCAGAGGATTTGGACTGTTCTGGTCAACTGTGAAAACAAAGTTTCCTTTTTCTGTTTTGTTCTAAATCTGAGGAGAGAAGAAAATAAAATGCCAGTCTTCCAGATTTACTGACGGGAAGTTTTATTTATGTCATAATGGGAAATATTTTCATCCTGCAGATCCCTCTCCGGATGCCTCAAATTTTGACATTGTTTTTATAATCTCTGTCCCCTTTCTTTGCCCTTTGGCAATATTGACTATTGTTTATCTAAGCCCTTCCTCAGTCACCTGAATATATGTTTCAAAGATTGAATTTCTTCCCCAGAAGTAGCTCTATTCTATTTTCTCTAAAAACTGGAAGGAAATTGCTTCCAGGGTATATGGCAGCTTGGATTGCAAAGGCTACCGGCATCTTCTTTCTCCAGCTCCACAATACGTAGCCAGAGATGCCATTATTGCTATTGGACTTTTCATTTCTGAAATTAACCATGTAACCAGAGGCAGTAGCTCATTTCATGGCTTTGCTGGGAAGCGAAGGAGCCAGGGACAGATATCCAGGCATTTTTACTTTGGCTGCAAATTGATTTTAGCTATTGCTCTGGAGTTTGCAGCTGGCCTTTGGCATCTGGAAGAGCATTTGCTGAGGAGCATCCAGCACAAATTAAAGACTCTAAATTTTTTTTCCATTGGACATTCTCTTTGCAGGAATTTTTTTTCTCTCAGAGAGTGAAAAGGAAGTGGGAGAGGGTGACTTCTCAGACCTCTTGTTCCCTTCCTCCAAAGCCACTTGCAACCCTTTCAGCTCCCAGCAGTGGCCTTTTGGGGGTATAGACTTTTGACCTCCTTTTAGAACTGCAGACAACAGAGCTGCCTAGAGGTGATATCAGAGACATGGTATAAAAGCTCTTGTTTATGGTTTGACACTCACAAGGGGCCTGAAGGCCTCAGGTTTGATGATTGCAGATCTCAGAGGACCTATGGAGATGTTTGAGTTTAAGCACGCTTGTTTTGAAAGTTTTGTCCTGTGAGATTGATGGGAGCAGACACAAAACCTGGGAGTCTGGCTCTCCAGGTGCCTCCCTCAAACATCAGTTATGTTCTCTTCTGCTAGGGTACAATCATTATGATTATGGCAGCCTACAGGGTTATGGAAAAGTGCAGGGATTTTCTGCTGATTTTGGCTAAGAGAAACTACATCTTGGGAAATCCAGTGGATTAAGCAGGTCTTTTTACCCCCATTTCAGGAACCATGATATCTGCTAACAATAAAAAAATCAAAATCACTGTTTTTTTTCCCCCAGGAAAACTGGTTTCTTTGACAGTTGATATTGGACAGTAGAAAAATGAGTGAAACAAAACACTGGGGGGGAAAAAAAAAGTGTAAATCTGAAGGTTTTGCCCCTGGAATATTTTTAAATAAAAAAATCCACGATCAGAAGTTCCACAGCACTTCTGTTTCTCACTGCTCTGAGGAATCTGTGATCTCAGATGTTAAATGTTATAAGCAGGGAGATGTCAGCCCTGTAGTTTGCATCTACCCTCTCATTGTCAACTCTCTTCTCTAGAAAGTGTAGGAAGTCATGCAGCATCTTTCTGGGCAGGAGGGAGTGTAATATTCTCTATATAATCTCTATATAATTGTGGTTCAGCAACCTCCCTCTGCAAAGGCATTTAGGAGCTGGAAGCCCCTTTAAAAACCAGTGCCTCTGAGGACCATTCAGTCTGCAAACAGCAAACTAGTTAACACTTGGGTTTGTGTTCTCAGGCATCCATTTAACACCCTTCTTTACACCTGCAGCAGCTAGAGCTTTGAGAAATGGTCACCTTCGCCCTGCTGCTTCTGCCACTGCTCACACCCCATCATCCTTCTTAAGCCTGGCATGACCTTAACCACAGCATCCAAAAGCTCACAGGTTTCTCCAAGACTGTTCACTTTTACTGACCCCAGAGCAAATTCATTCTGGCATTGTTGCTTCATACAGGGGCAGATTTTAGGCTTCCCAACTGAAACACCCCACAGATTTTGTCTAACTCTGAGCTCAGCCTTCTGCCCCCATCTCAACTAGCCCCTCTGGAAATTTCCACTGAGAAACAGAGAATTCTTGCTGTTAATATTATTGGTGCCAAGAGTCTGGGTAATTCCTTCTGGTTGCAGGTCACTACTTCAGTTTGAAGAACATTGGAAAATAGTATAGAATCTTTGAGTGTCCTGGAAAAGAACAGGCCTGTTAGTTTGGTTAGATAAACAAAGTTATTTGAATCCTTTTCCGACAGCCTAAAACTTGCTGGAGACAGGTTTTATTAAAAGGGAAAAAAAAATCTTGTTTGTGTCTTTCAAGTGTCTTTTTGTAACAATAATATGCTGAGGGAAAAGGTTTTTCCATCACTCCACATCTCTTGATTAGTTTGGATTATCAATACATCCTGATTATCTACATGGAATTGCTTCAAGAATTATCAGAGGTGACATTAAATTGATTAATCTAGTAAAGCTTTTCTTGCAATTAGATTCATCCTATTTCCAATTACCTAAACACTTCCCTGGTATTTTTTGTGATAGAAGAGGAATCATTGAGATTTTCTTGTGTGCTGGGTGCACATTTCCCCCCTTTGTAGAGGAGTTTATCTCAGAAATAGAAAATCACAATTCAGTGCTGTGTTTCCAACCGTGAGAGGTCACTGCTTCCAGACCTTTCAATGAGAGGGGCAGAGTTGAAAAAAATATCAGCTCCAAGTCAAAGTTGTAGAACAGTCAAAGTTATCTTTTGACAAATCCAATTTCCCTATGGTCTTTTTGGTAATTTCTACTTGGAAAATGCACCAGTCTCCAGGCTTTCTGGTACAATGTTTTGAACATGGTCACTGCTGCTTCACACCCGAGAAGTTCTGTGTTTGATGCAGGAGGTTTCTGGCTGCTCCCAGGACAGCGATTCCATGTCAACCACCCTTTTCTGACTCTGCTGTGCCATCCATAAAACACGGTCAACAACACTCCCAATGCTTCCATGCTTTAATCTGTCCCTCTTGATGGTAAATTCTTTGACTTCAGAGGAGCTGTGCTGATTTACAACAGCAGAAATTCTGCCTTGGAAAGTTTTTGACAGGTTTTCCAGCTCTGTGGATAAAGAACACGCTAAGTTTGCCTGAAATAAAAGGTGAAGGTGACTAGCTGGCTGTGTAAGAGCAGAGTTCTTGTGTGATGCCCTTCTAAAAAGGGGAAGAACAAGCTGTTTTGCCACAACCCCATGCTGTGTGTCTCATGTACAAAACAGGACCTGATAGAGTGAGATGCTTCTCAGCTCTAGTGAGAGAAGAGGAAGAGCAGTCTAAGCAGTAGGAGGGAATCTTCACAACAGCTTTAAAGGAAACACATTTGAAATATAATGAAAGGTCTTATTGGGCTGTAAAAAAAAATAGAGAAAGGGTGAGGAAACAGCAACCAACCCTGCTGTTGTATTGTCTTGTTAACAGTGTGTCACCAAATTTAGCAGAAGGAAGCTTCTCCCACACATCTCCCCTCACACAACTGCAACTGTCAGAACCTCCTGAGATCTGAAGCACAGCTTTGATCCTGTGCAGCTCTGCCCCAGTTCTGCAGCACACAGAAAGAAGAAGAAAGGGGAATCACCTAGCAAATTTTCTGGGGGAACGAAGAACACTGTTGCCAAGACAGGGTTAATTGCCATGACAACAGCACTTCCCCAGCATCTTTCCAGTCTCTGTCAGTAGGGCCCCCCTCCTCCTGTCCTCCTCCCCTCGCTGCATGTGTTGTGTTAATCTAATTTGTTCAGCTCAGTGGCTAAACAAATAACTGCAAACCTGGTGCTCATTCAGATGCATGGCAAGAGGGGGCAGGTCTCCGAAATGATATTTACTTGGTTATCTGATGATACACAAGTTGTATAAGAAGGGACAAGGCCTGGGAAGGGAGCAGACGGAGAGCAAGGTGAGATAAAAGTGAAGGGGCTCCTTGAGTGCTGACTGATTTGTGACTGACTGTGTCCTGCTGCGGTTGGGCAGATTGTACAGAGCAAAGTTGGTCACTGGAGCATGATGTGGAAAGGCTGTAGAGGAAATCTGCTTCCAAGGATTTCCACTGAAGTCCCAGCAGCGACTGACAAAACTCATAGAGAAAAAGAGAAAGGTTTTCTAGAATCACTGGGTCCCAGAACCGTTCTTGGAACAAAATCTGTTGTAGTCAAGATCTGTCTCTTTGTAAGGTGTCTAATACGAAAAAGTGTTTGGCCTTTTCAATTTATTTCCTCATTTAATGATTATACTTGTGACCATAAAACCTGATTCCCTCCTCTCATGGGATTTTTGTATTCTCAGCTACCCTCAGGAATGCTTAGCTTTTCACAATTGTGCTATTTGGTTGCCCTAAAATTTGAGAATTCTCTATGAAAGGAAAAGTTTCTTCCCCAAAAGGTGTTCTTTACCTTGATTTGCAGAGAACATACATTCTTAGATTTAGCTCAGAAAATCAGAAGTGAGCTACTGGGTCCCATACCTACACATGGCTCAACCAGTCTGTGACCATACGTCTTACACTCTGTGTGTCCTCTCTGAGGTATAATGTTCCCTTTTGGATAGGGCAGATCCCTCCTAGGAAGCAAGGCAGAGAAGTACATGGAGGTGCAGAGCATAGGATTGGACACCTACAGCAAAAGCTGTCCTGCAAATTGCTGAGTGCCTTGAGCATCTGTTTCCAGTGTGGAGGGTGCAGGCATCTCCTCACCTCTCCAAAGTCTCTTCTAGGTATTTGTTTGAAGCAAGGCTTTTGCCAATGGACATGAATTTCCACATAGATTCCATTGAGCCAGTTATATTTCCAACCAGATTGGGGAGACATACTTGCAACCCGGCCATCCTCAGATTTCAAATGATTTTCCCATTATTTCTGTGGTCCCTGGATTCAGGGCAATCTCAGGGACAGGGAACAAAACCTTGAGAGTCCCCTACTCTGCGACTTCTGCATCAGCTACCTGTACTTTCTGTGCATCTGTTTCTCCTGCTAGCACTGCCTGCTTGGCTGTTATGCTCAGGTTGTGCATTTACTGGGGTCCCTACAGGTGTTGCAGCACAGTCTTATGTATTATTAGCAGTAAATAGCAAGCCACTGCTTCAAAATCCTAAATATGTTTTGTTTTCCTTAGCTTCACTAAGCGGAAGGAACACCTATTAGCTCAGGTCTGTTCAGACCTGTAGGCAAGGACTTTCTTAATTTAATGTGAATTCTTCTCCAGTTAAAAATGATAGCTTGTTAGAAACACTGCACATGCAGGTAAGATTCAGTGCCTCTCTTAGGCCTAACATGTCCACACTGTTACAGAAATCTTACATTTTAACAACAGGATCATCCATTCTGTCATTTTTGAAGGAAATTAAAAAGCTGGAATTTTTTGGCCTTGGAATGGTTGGGTTTTAGTGCTTGTGGTTTGTTTTTTACCTTCCAGAATTACAGCAGTGCTCTCTGAGACCTTTGTTTAGAGGTAGGTCTATTTGCACGGGAATGAACACTGGTATGATACTTCAGCAGTCCTCCTTTCCTCCTCTCAGTATTTCACCAATTATGAAAGACTTGGGGAAGATACAAAAACTTTTCTGCAAACCTCCTGCTTCCATTCCTTCTTTGCAGCATGGGATTTTCCATCTCCAGGTTCATATAGAGAGTGGTGACCAAAACATCAACATGCTAATCTCAGAGCCCCAGGCCATTTTTCTTACTATTGCTAAAGAATACAGCCCTGCTGGCTGTGCCCTGAATCTCTTATAGCAAGGAGCTGAATTTTGATATTCACTTTCCTTCTCTTGCCCCTTTTTTTTTCCCTGCCTTATTTTATAATTATATTTATTTGAAATTGAATTTTAAAGGTTCAGTCCCCAAAGCAGTGAGATGTAATTTCTGGTGGATATTAAAACTGTATAAAACTGCTTATATATCCCCTCATGAAGAACAGCTGGTACTCAGAGCCGAGGAGAGAGAGACTGACTCTACCCTTTTTACCATGCAAAAAGACCAATAATAATAATAATAATAA
>VYXD01011583.1:4444-32884 GCA_013397195.1 Hylia prasina | reverse complement strand
CTTTCTTCTGTGGTATTCACTGAGTCCTTTGTCACAAGTTTGGGGATAGTTTGCTTGCTTAACTTTGCATTGATGCCTTTCACTTGTCACAATTTTAATACTTCATGATTAATAAACTTTTGTTAATCTTTCCGTGTGGTTGGCCTTTAAAACTGCGAGTAACAGGTAGTTCTGTGGGGAAGCAGGGCAGGGGCAAGGGATGAAGGAGAGTGGGTCAGCGGGAGGCCAGGGCAGGAAGGCAGTGGAGGGAGGATTCGCTGTTTTGGAATGTGAAATGAGGGCACGGCTGCCGGCTGAGAGAGCCCCACGGAAGAGAGAGCTCTTGCTTTACTCCCCTGCAAACTCTGATATGGTGGGGCAAAAAGAAACGCAGGACATAGCCAAGCATCATACAGCCGGGTTTGGGCTTCTTTTTTCCTTCTTCCCCCCCTCGCCCTTGCCTTTTATGCAATACACCGAGATCTCTTCTCCTTGTACGTCAATTACACACCTCTTAATTACACACCTGAGAGTGCCCGACTCCATAGGCACCCGCAGAAGGGTCCTTGCCCGCTCCAAAGTGCATATTACATATGCATATCTAATTTAAAAGAGAAATAAAAGCAGAATAAATTATTGGTGATCCAGACCACAAGTGAGTCCTCTGGGGGTCACCTGAGGAAACAGCCCTACGCCCTTCTGCAGGAGTCTGCTCCTGCAGGTGCTGAAACAGCCCAGGACGCTCCACCTGAGGTAGTCTGGGACAGGCAGGACGGGTCCCGTACCACAGTCCGTACCACAGGAGCACCTGGGAAAAGAAGTCACCGTGTTCTGTCTCTCCTTCCAGCCCTGCCTCTAGTCCCTAGGCCAGGCTTGGCCAGGGCAGCTGCCCCTCTGCAGCCAGATTTAGCTCTGGGACTGGAGTCCGTAGCCAGTTTGGTTCGGCTGTTGCGGGCGTGGACAAACAGGGTGCTCATGGAACAGAGCTGGCTAGGGCACCTCCAGCTTCCCTATCCAACAGGAGACCCTGCGTGGGCCAAGGGGAGCAGCAGCCAGCTGGGATGTCCTTTGGTCTTCCCACTTCCACGCTGTTCTCTTCCCTGTAGTGTGGCCTGCCAGGAGGGCAAAAGGTCTCCCCACTTTCATGCAGAAGAGTGCAAGTCTCACTCTACTTCTTCCAAATGTATGGAAGGTTGTTTACAAGCACATAATTTTTACAGCTGCTTTATATTGCTATAAGCAAGACAGCTTTATGATGTAGGAATGTCGTAAAGTGTGGTATGGAAGATCTTAAAAAAATATGTGCTTTTTAATGGTGGAGAAAAATGCTCTCTCTGGCTGGGGGCAGGGGATTGAGACACAACCTGTAAGATCCAACTCTTGACACTGAACACTGCAGCTCTGTGAAAGGGGCCTTACAAAGGTCCTTCAGCTTAATGCTGGCTCCTAAAACATCCATCATTTCCTCCGTATTCTAATGCAACCGTAGTCCTGGTTATGAGCAAAGATTTTTTGATCCCACACAACTTTGATACAAATTTGATTTGTTTCCATAGCAATAGATCCTTGCGCTCTGAGTCCTGGAGATTTTTGAAATTATATGTACCCTTAGCACCCACTGAAGCTTTGCAGCATAAAACACCTAAGCTGATGCTCTTACGTGTTTAACATGGGTGGGAGAGAAGGAGACCACAGGCTTCCTTCCACATATGCTACAGGCTTTGAATTATTTTACAGTAAAGTCTCAACCTTGCTGATGTTAAAAGATAAAAAAGATAAAAATGAAACAGCATGAACCAGTTCTATCTAACAACATGAACAGCTTTGCTTCATTCACGTAAAGTGATCAAAATAAATGAGTGAATTCCATATAAAGTGAGAGGGAATAGTTATGCTGAATAACAATTAGCCTATTACTGACTAAGCAGGCAACACCAGGCGCTGGGGCTGTTACAAGCTGGGCTTATTTGCTTATGTTAAGGTGCATTTTAGCCTTAAGCTGTTCCACCCAGTGTGTAAGTAGGCTGAGATTTATGTTCTTATGTACGGATTCATTTCCACCTCGGCACATATTCATGTAATTCTACTTTCCTCTAAACACAACATCACCCCTAATGTCTAAGGAATATACATAAAGATAATGTCACTGAACCTTTCATTTGCTCTCTTGATGAAATGCTTTGACACTCTCTCTCTCTCCTCTCTTCCTCTGCTTAAATCCCCATGGAAGGCAGAATCTGCTCTTACCCGCTGCTGGAGATTGCAATCACTGAGCAATTACTAACAGGGGGAGAAAGTTTGTGCAAGGCAAGGGATCAGGTAACGCTGCAGCATGGATTATATTATTGTACTAGCAGTAACGATCCCTGCTCTTAGAAATGAAAATGTGGTTTAATTTGTGTTGTGGTATTTAAATTTTCATTTTTCAGAATAAAAATCTCTGCACATGAAAATGTATCTTTCAGTAATGGAGGTATGGCAGTTAACCTGTCAGCTGAAAGTATGTAACCTTCCTTTTCTCCTTTTCATGACAAAGGTAATCTCATCTGAGGGCATTTATGTGAAGAAATAACAGCATGGCATGGTGTAACCACTGGCTCATTAATCCTGGCATCTACTTCCTGCAGGGCTTCTTGATTAGTTAGATTCATTCATCAGGTATTTCAGAGTTTTTGATTTCTCACCACTGGCTAGGTTCGCTGAGTTCAGGCTAAATTGAGCCAGAAGCAATGTTTATTAGTAATTTTGTAATACAGACTACTCTAATAATTCAGTACAAATATTTTATCTGAAATACATCCATTCACTCTAACACCTAATGCAGTTTGCAGCTGTGTTCAGAGAGAACTGAGAGAACACGGTGAATCGGCATGTGTTTTCTAAATTATTAACATGAAAGCTAACAGCAAAATCTTCTTGATTTCCAGTGCTGGAATTAAGATTACCTTTCATTCTAAGGCAAGCTCTGGCAGGGAGATGACCACCTCTTACCTGGCCTTAAGGCTGAGCTCAGGGTGGTTGGTCTGGGAAGCACGGCCTTGCAGCACCGAGATGAAAGGGAGAACAAAGGAATTTTAGATTTTCCCTCATGTGTGCTATAAACGTAGGAAAAATTCATATGCCACAGAAGTGAATGGGAGAGAAATCCTTGGAAATTAGCAACCTGTAAAGCCACTGATATGTGACTGTGACTATCTCAACTCTGAAATAGAGTTACTGCTTGGACAGTAGAGACAAAGAAACAAAGACCCTTATCCTGCAGCCTTTAAAGCCCATACTGGCCTGGCAGTGAATTCAGCAGATGCGTTGTGAACATTCAAAAGGTTGGTGCTCAAAATCTCTCTGCCACTCAGCTTTCTCACAGGGAAAAGCTTTCTTTTCTGAAAGACACGTGAATCCCATTCAACTGTCTGACCACACCTTGCGCCACATCATCTCATCCAGCCATGGAGGAGGTAAGACCTGGGGCCTGAGAGCCAGTTTGACTTCGTGAATGAATGTGATATACCCAGAATTTATTGGACAGCTGATAGCTGATAGCTTCTTCAGAGAAGAAGATGTAGAACCTACTGGCTGCTTCTAAACATCATGGACCAATCATTATCCACGTGCCGATGGAACTGGGAAAGAAAAGCAGAGGTGGTTGTGGGGGTGGAAGGGCACAGGAGGTACAACAGTTTTAATTTTTCACCTGATTGCAACATGAATAGCAGCAAAAGTGAGAGGATAGTCTTGCCTTCAGCAAGAGTGAAAGGGGATGGTCTTGCCTGGGATGTGGCAGGGAATGCTGCTTGATTAAGCAGCGTCCTTGTGTTTAAGCTGTGCTTGAGGGGCTTTATGAATAGTCACGTAAGGCCTTCTGTGAGACTTACTAATACTCCCCAGAGAAAAACTGGTAGGAGGATGTCTCCCTGCCCACGCTTCTCAAAGCTGGGGCTCATGCAGAGATGAGTCTGCCTTTGCTTTCCACCTGGGATGCTGTACAGTGGTGTGGGTGGGAGGTTGCCTCTCTTATTTGCCAGTAAATTGTCTGTTTCAGCTTCTCCCATGACTGTCTTTGAGGCTCAAGAGTGCTGCTGCACCTTTATGTTGCATCATCCATCAATGCTAATGCTTAAATACATTTTTCAGAGCTAAAATTACCCATTTGGAGGCATTGAAATCTGCCAGGGGAGAATCCCGCTCCCCAGGAGCAAGGAATCCAGAGGCATTTGTGCAGAATTTGCCTTTGGAGGTTATATAACAGTTCTGCAGAGATCCTTACCCTCCTTCGAAGGTCAAGAGGGAAAATGCAGAATATGCTTAATACACTGTCTCTGAGGGTGACGTTCTCTCCTGACCCCCATAGACAGTTTGTGCCTTGGAGTATGAAGTTTGATTAGCCTTTTCTCTCAGCACTGGAAGCATCATGGTAGTGATCCAAAAAGTGCTTTGGGAAAAAACAAACTATGGACTTTCTTTCACTGACCTCCCGCTACAGTGAATTTCATAAGCTGACAATGCACCCTGTAAGGACACATTTCTTTTTTACTGGTTTCAATTTATTGCCCTTTAATATAATTTAAGTGGCAGCTGTGATTCCCCGTGGCTCCTTTACAAGCTTTTAAGGTTTATTTTTTTTTTTCCCCTAACTTTTTGAAGAGCATTTCTGAACGGCTCCAAGCATCCTCTCCTGGTTTTGGTGTCTAATAATTAACAGGGAGCACCAGTCCTTGTTTCAAGGCATAAACATTACTTTATGATGAAATTCCTATGCCCTGAAAGGCTGTGATTTTGAGCTTACTGCCTTATACCAAAGTCCTGGCAAAACTTGATTTGTCTGTAATACAAAGACTCCCTGTGCCATTGAATCTGAAGGATTTGGTTGTGCCATAACCACAGTCCATGTGAGCCAGTGGTAGACTGGGAGAGTAGAAGACACGTGAAGAGGACATGGAGTGATCTAGCTGTCTCCCATGGCTAAAGCCATTACAGAGTACTTTTCCCAGGATGAATTCCACTCAAGGAGTCCCTGGGAAGGAACAGGCTCTCATTTCAGTAACATCACCCAGCCTACAGGCTCGTGTGGCTAGAGAAATACCCACTGAATTCAGATTTATAAACAAGTCCAAGTGTAAAAAGGTATTTCAGCCTCTACATGGCTACAAAATGTCACCAGAAATTAACCAGCTTTGCTCTTTCAACTGGAGAACAAAATGAGGAGTCTACAGAAGGTCAGACATATAAAAATGCATTGAAATGAAAAGGGAGGAATATTAAATTACTAAATAAAGAATTATACTTGGTACAGTTTGTGGCTCTAATCTTTTTGTCTATTTTAAGCAGTAATTAACACCCACAACTGTATTCATTGTCAGCTTGTGATCTTTAGGTCTTGGTAGCAAATAAATGACTCATACTTTATTCTTTAAATTTTAATTACTGTAAGAAACACTTGAAGATAATTCCACTATATTTTATACTATTGTCACTTTGCCCTTTCTGCTTTTAACTGCTCTGCAATTTTAAGCTCATGTTTGCTCAAACTGTGACTGGGACACGTTCCTGCCAGTGTGGGGAATGCTGCTGGGCTCTGGGGGACCCTGTCCAGGCAGAGACAGCTACAATGGAGATGTTTTCTAAAGGATGCAGGACCCTGTGTTGTTAGCTAATTGCTCTGGCCTGTCTTCATGTCTCACACAAGAAGTTGCTGCCCCACTCATCACGTGCTTTGTATCCACTCAATCAAATCAGGCCTTTCTCATTTCAGTTGAAGATGATTTTTGTTCTGTCTACAATAAATTACTCCAATAGTCATTTGTTCATTATCACGTCCTCTCTTGGCCTCCTCAGCAGGGTGTAAACCTCTAGATTTCACCCATGGACTCTGTAGTCAATCAATTACATCCAAACCACAAAGTCAGCCTGTTGCTTGTTGATGCCTTCCACACACATCCTCCTTGGTGTTATAACTCTCACAGCAGTTGGTTACACCACTACCTACTGAATGAAAGTGTCCAGTGTTGCAGGTACTAGTTTGAAAAGCATCTAAGTGTTTTGATACCTAAGTCTCCTCTTCAAAGTAATGTAGGCTGACAAATTTAATCAGTTTTAGTGCTCTTTTTACTTTCACTAGTTTCTTATCAAACTCCACAATTAGTTCACGACTATCTTCTCTATCAAATAACGTCTTTCCTACTTGCTCTATCTATAATCCACATGAATATACAAATCTTTGCTCTCCATTAACTGTAATCGACCACCTTTAATCTTGCAGATGTCCAGTCATTCCAGGGGTGCTTTTTTCTACCAAGCCACAAAGCCCCATCTGATGTTGAGGTCTCATTTTGATCCTGATATTTTGCCTCCATCTTCAGACTAAGCTATCAAAGCACAGCACTGTGAGGGTTGCTGTGGGAAAATGAAGTCTGTGTCAGCCAGACCCAAAGCAGTTTATGATCTTCTGTGTGAAGCATTATCTATCAGCCTACTCCTGGTTTCTCTGCTGCCTCCAGGATTTTGACACACCACATACTCTTGTGACTACCTGTGTGTATCACTCCAGGTGAAAAGCAATTTGCAGCACCATTCCTGGCCATGCCTTTTGCCCTCACCTTCAGCTGTCATCATGGGTACCACCCAAATGGTGAACCTCCATGAAATGACTTTGATATATCTAGGTTACACCTAGGTCTTCTTATTTCCAAATTGGCAGAAAAAATTCAAACCATCTGGCACTTGACTGGTCAGCAAATTGTTTAGTGGCAAAAGCATTGCTCCTTCAACTTACTCAGGGCAATTTTAATTGGTCCTGCCTTGTATCAGAGTCTGTGCAGCAGTGGAAAATCCCAAAGATGTCCTGTTTGCCTCAGCACATTCTCTAGAGGCTCCCAGGGAAGCAGTTTGACTGGCACAGGCAGCTGGAGTCCCACCTGCACTCTAGCTGAGACGTGCTGGCTGCAGTAGCTGTGCATGGGGCCAGGCCATTACTTCCTCACATCCTGAGGGACTAACATTGTCAGGGAGTACTTCCAAGGGATGCCTCTGTTTGCTTCTGAGTCTGCCCTGCCACGTGCAAGAAAGCAGCACGTGAAATTTTCTGTTTGCACTCCTGTGGAGGAATATCCACAATGCAACATGCTGCATTTAAGCACAGGCAGCTGACATATTGCTTTGACTATTCTGCTTTACAGCATTATCCTACAGAACAGGTGGCTCCCACTTACCATGGCTTCAACAAGCATTACAGCAGCACTCCTACATTTGTTAAAGGTGAGTTTGCCTTCGCACAAGTGCACAGTTTGTTTGGGTGCCTGCATCACTACAGTTTGGGTTGATTTTTCAGGTAGTGGCTGCTGAAACTCTTCAAGCTGGAGTTATTGGTGCCCAGGCTCTCTGAATATTAGGTTCTCAAAGAATATTATATCCTCAGAGAATCAGAATATCAGATTGTTACATGAGTCATTGGACCCTGGTAGCATGTAGAAAATCCTCCAATACTCTTAAGTTCATTCTTATGAGCTGAATTTAGGCTGCAGTTTATAGAATTTTGGGTAGAGGACAACAGGCACAAGAGGTGGGCAACAGCTTTCACAGCAGGATGAGGAGACCCCTTTCCTCACCATTACCTTAGTGGGGGACCAGGCTGCAGCAGCCTTGCTGACTTCAATTTAGGTAGCATGACATATTCAAAAGTCCTAAATTTCAGCAGTATCCATGCACTCATCCAGGGTGTATCTCTGAGGACTCTAAGGACTGACAAGGATAAGCCAATAGGAAATAAACTCCACTATATTTATGACAATGTAGGCTGTCTGTAGGTGGCTGGGTGTTACTCAAGCACTGCTGCAGAACTTTGTCTTGCCTATTGGGTGGCAGTGTCAGGGTCTGGAGTCCAAAATGCAATCCCCTGACATGATTCACTGGCCTGGAGTTGTATTCGGTGAGTAATAATATCAATTGCAGAATCCTACTATGGTTTATTTACTGGTCATATTAGCATGTGAGCTGATTCACACTGCCACAGAAAACCCTTGCTTGCATATGAATGCTATTATGCTATCAACTGCTTCTGATATCTCACAGATTTTTTTTTCTATTTTCTCCCTCCTAATCTATTTTTTTAGGCCAACAACCCTGCTTCAATGCCAGCATCTGCCTTTCTAATAATGTAACTATTTACTGCATCATTGTGCTCTACTCTCATTTCATGTTGTCACACTCTCCATGACAATATTTGAAAATTGTCAAAACCCTCAGTGAGAAATTTGTACCAGGGGGGAAATGAGAAACACAAGTGGTGCAGCCAGGTTATCATGAGAAGGCACGGAGGCTGTCACCACGCCATGCCTCTCTTGTGTGACCTCCTCCTGGACTCAGGCTGAGACACTCACACTGCCTCTGCTAGAAGAACTGATGCTTAGTTTAATTTTGGTGTGCTTTCACTATAAATGCTCTGAGTCCCTCTGGACAGCTCTGTGCTGTGTTCACATTCAGCATTCTTTGTGTTCTTCGGCCAACAGTATTCACTACTTTCTCCAGCAACAAACGCCTATGTAACAGTCAGTGAATTATTATTAAAACAGGAATTGCTTATATGGAGTTGTATCTTCAGGACTGAGTGAGCCTGACTTAGGCTAAGAGACATTAACTGAAGGAAATGTGCTGGATGAAGGAGAAGCAAAAATAACGGAGTAGATATCCTTGTTACCAGCAGGCATCAAATATTTTCCTGAGCTCAGTCCCCAAGCAACTCTTCCTACATCTGTCACCGTGGTCCTCAGGAAAAAAGAGATCCCTGGGTTTCCCATGCCTTGTCAAAGCCCTCCCACCGTGTGGCTTCTGCAGGCTGTGGCATCCCAGGACACACTACAGCTGTCATGCTCACAGCAGGGAAAAGAAGGGGCTTTAGGAGGAATCAAGTGTGTTTGGGTCAAGGTGTTTGTCAAGCACACAAGTTTGTCTCTAGTATGTTGCGCTCTGTTTTCATGCTGCTTTTCAGCTGCCCTCACACGTGCCCCAGAAGTCCACCAAGGTTTCCTGTGAGCCAGGGGGTGACTGTCAGGCTGCTCAGCTGCCCCAGCAGGGGCAGAGGGAATGTGTCCAGCACCTCCTGCTTCCCCCAGCAGCAGCACGTGTCTCAGTCTCCCTGAGTGAATGGATTCTATCCCAGTCCACTCACACTCCAGAGGTCAGAAACACTCCTCCTCAGGCGTCACACCAGAAGAGTCCTCTGCTGCCTGGGCAGGGATTAACCAGTTACTGCAGGAGATGCTCCCACAGAAGGATGCAGCTCAGCCTTTGTCAGGCTGGCTGACATTTGATAGTGTCTGTTTCTCTGGTTAGCTTGTTTGTAGAAATGTGCAATCCATTTTTTCCTTAGGTAGTGTGCCAGTGGTACAGAGACACCTCTTCTGCAGCTGCTGGAACAAGGAATCTCCAGCCCAAGACATCCAGAGGTCTACTTTGTAACCAAGCAGTTTAAGAGGGACCCAGACAGAATGTTCCTCAGCTGTCCTACAAGCTTCTGGGTAAAACAAGGTCATTTATTTCTGGAATGAACATCAAAAGGAACGAGGGTTATCTGCTCTATTTTTTTTTTTTTAACTATTTGTAGTAGTACACATTTAGAGTCTCTCTTCTCAATAAAGAAGCCAAATACAAAAGAGTATTTTAAAACCAAAACATCACTGTAGACTTATAAGGCGCAGAACTGCAGGATATTTGCATATTTTACTCCATGTAATAAACATGATATTGTGTCATGCTTTATTTCCTAAGGTTTGAAAACCCACCTGTGAATTTATATATTGCCCAATACACAACATAAGAAGGTTGTATAAAGGACTCTTCCCAATGGTGATAGCATAAACATACGCTGTTAAAAATAGCACATACACAGAAATCCAAACAGAAATACACATTGAGTTACTATGATTTTCAGTGAAAACAATTATCAGAATGTTTTTGGAATAAAGCTGGTTCTATTTTCCCAGTTTTGTTTGACTAGTCCAGTGAGCCTACAAAATACCACCAAGTATTAAGAATGTGGAGTCAAAAAGCTTTTTTTTTCATCTCAGCTGTACTGAATGGCAATTACCCATTCTGAACAATCATACAACTTCTTTAATCAAATGAGGTATTATGAAATTGGCTAGATTTTCCTCAATACTTTCAACTTCAGTGAAAAATACAATAATTAAACTCTCGGTACAATGACTTTCAAACCTCTGTGCACTCTCAGCCCCCTCTCTTCTTCTGTTTCTGGATAATAAATCCTTATGAAAGCTGCCACCACGACTGAGACAGGTTGTGAAATTGTTTAATAATGTTGACTCAAGCAGTGACATCATTTGGAGACTCTTGCTTTTCTTGCAACATCTTTAAAGACAGCTGGAAGCTGGTGGATGTTACAGAGCAGACACAGCCCCTCGCAGGATGAAGGGACGTGGTTGCTGCAAGGGGAGCCCTACATCCCCTGTGGGGACTGAGGTGAGCCAGCTTTAGGGGAGGAAACCCCAGAATTGTCCTCTTTGTCCTTCCCTGGTGGTCTTATAAAACCTTCTTTGAAACACTTCTCTTGAGAGAGGGACAGACAAGTTGTTAATGCCTCCTATTTTGAAGGTCAGGGAGGGTGTCTAAGCAACTTCTGTCACCCCAAGCAAAATACTTTAATGTGCCTGGAAAGTAAAAACCCTCAGCTGGAAAGCAAACCCCACAGAGCCAGTTGTTTTCTCCATTCTGAGAAGATCCTGCTGCATCAGGCTGCTTTCTGAACATGTGTGGGGTTGGAAGTCAGATTCCAGGAATATCTGCTTTATAAAACTGATAATTTAATCAGGAAAACACAAATTCATTCTAAGAAGAAGAATAAGAACATGACTGTCAAATTTTTTCATCTGCAAATAACATTAGCCTAACTCCAGTGAAAATTATCTGGGAGTTTACTGGGGGAAAGATTACTTTTGTTGTTCCCTGTGTGGGAGGTATTATCAGTTGGAGCACCCTGTCTCCAGTATGAGAACCACACCACATTTCAAAAGGCAATTCAACCCCCCAGAAAATGTTGTAATATAATAACAAACTTCCCAAATATGTTGTGGGTTTAAAATTATGTATATAAGGAACTTGAACATTATGTGTTTGAATGGATGCAAAATGTCTGTCTTTCAAAAGCTAGGCTGCAATTGTAAGGATGCCACGGAAAGAAAAAAAAAAATTACTAGCTCTAGTAACAGATGTGAAATTACATTAGATAAATATAATCATTAGTTTCAGTCTCACCCTGGTTAATTTGTTTGTGGAAATGTGCAACCCATTATTCATTAGGTAATTTTTCACACATTGATTAGAAAGCCATGTCGAATTGTGACCCAGCACATTGGGGTTTGCCTATCTTGCAGTGAACTATATCGCTTACAATAGTGGAAATGGGGGACAAAATGTTTATCTCAGGCTGATTTTGTGCCAATAAGTAAAGTAAATCAATAGCCAGTGAAGTGTGAACGACATTTCTCTGCTGTATAATATGGTTTTGGGGGCAATTTGACATGCTACAAGGGGAAACAAGGGTCTTGAACAGAAAGGTAATAAAAGCAAATCATGCTGGTAACTGTTACTGAAGTCTTGTGTTTTTCTCTACATGGGCAGCTTTAAGATGAGAAAAATAATGCATGTAGCAGTCCAAAACCACTGCGACACTCCTCAGATCTGTAAACATTGGAGTTCAAACCCAGATATGGTCGAGAGAGGCTCAGGTCTCTGGAATGGAAGCTGACTCTGTGTTTAGGCAGGCCCCAGGGCTTTGCTGGCAGTGTCCTCCTTGCTTCCCCAACAGCACTTGCCTCTGCTCACATCTTTGTCCTGGCAGCTTCCCATCTAGGGGGTTAAATTCTGAGGCTATAAATACTTTTGCATCAAATCACAGAAGCAGGTACTTCCACACCCCCAGGAGACCACTGCAGAATGTATGCAACTTATTTTAAGTGGCATTCACTGCTAGTGAAACTAGCAGAACTTCATCAGCTTCAATTTATCTGTTAGCACAGGAAAGAAGCTGAACAGCAGACCCTTCCCTGCTGTTAACTTTGGTATTTTGTCTTGGTGAATTGCAGATAAGTTAAGGAAGGGAGAGTGATGTATTTATGGTTGCTNTTCCTGCACAATTTATTCCTCCCAGAAGACAGTTTGGGCAACATAGGTACATGATCATGATACAAGCACTCATTGTGAGATACCTTGCTTCATCCCCACTGCTTCTTGAGTCAGCCAAAAGTTAATGGGAATAATTTTTTTAAAAAAAATTTTTTGTGTTTCTGTTGCATCACCTGCAATGCCCTGCACAGACCATCATGGCATTTGCAGCAGTCTCAGGTAAAATACAATAATGAATTTGGCCAGGAGTAAAAGCAGTGTGACATACCCAGCCATCCCCAGACAGGAACCTTTGGGCTCTCCTGTGCCCATGACACCCATTACAATGAATTTTGACCAGAACAAGAAGCGGTGAAGAAGCTGTTCCTCTACAGGTCAAAAAAGTTTGTGTTTTCTGGTTCCTGTCATCCCCATCACCTCAGTCTTGGAGGGGGAAAGTCTCTTCAGGACCTGGGCCAGGCTGGCAGAAAAACTGCTGCAGTAATGAGGTGTTTTTGCCCTGCTGCTAAGTAGTTTAAGGGAAGGCAAGGTGCTTGAGCAGAAGGTGGCAGGAGGGAGACAGGTTCTAGAGAAGCCCTTCAAACTGAGAAGCTGACAATCCTGTTTCCCTCAGGGTGCTGGAGGTGGCCTGTGTCATGTCCCCCTGAGAATGGTTGTACAAGCACCTGCCTACCACAGAGGGGGCAACACAGAGGTGTTAGTATCTATCCAGGAACAAAGATCCCTCAATCAAATCACACACTCTGCTGGAATTAGAACCGCTCACCTCCTCATATATTTTAAAAGAAAAATAAATAATTGATGTAATTTAAAAAATGCATCTTAATATCACTCAAACTTGGCTATTAATGCTACATTTGAGTCTGCACAGAAATAAAATTAAATTGTCTGAAAGAGACCTGAAAGTCTGAAAAATAATAGAACAACACCTCTATTAAACACATAGGAGTCTCTTCTAGCACCAAAGGGGCAAAAGCAATATATATCTGTCAATTTATAAGGTACCTCTGCCTGGCATTTTAAGCCTCAGATGTGTTCTTTAAAATACAGATTAAAATAACTTGCATTTTTCCACATAATGCATACTGCATTAAGGCAATTAACATTTAATTAACAGCAGGTTTTCCTCAGCAGGTCAGATTGCGAAGGGCTCACTGTTGTTGCCATAGAAAGTGGAAGGCTGGGCTGTTTGGTTTCCAGAAAAGGAACAGCTGTTTTTGAGCCCTGACAGTCTGAAATCATCCTGAGTTGTCTATGATGCTCCAAAGAACAAGGAAAGCAGGAGGAGGTGGCTGCTGGTGGTGTCACAGAGACCATCTCAGGCTGCTGGAGAATGTCACCTGCTCTATAAATCAGCGTGCTGTTGTTAGGGTATGTTTTTAATTGAGCTGACAGTAGAGCTTTAAAACTCCTTTATGCACTCAGTGAACTAATTTAACTGTTTTCCTCTGATATTCTTTTTAATTTTGTGAGCAAAAAAGTGCAATTATTTCTCACACTTTTCATCTATCCTTTTTGTTGTGTCTCTCCTCTTTTTTTCAGATTCTTTGCTCTTTCTCTGGGTAGCCATTTGGGGCTTATTGTGAATATTATCTAAGGATACACACATGCACAATTTCATTAAGAAGTCACATCGTTGCTCTGAATTGAAAGTTGTTATCAAGATAAGACAAGTAATATTTGTAAAGGGATCTTTAAAAATATACTGGGTATATAAAAATATACTGAAATGAAGATAAGATAGATGTAGTGAATCTGTAATAACACAGACTCCTGGGGAAAATGGAGAAAACCAACAAACCTAAACCAAACAATCTCTAAGAGAACTTGGAAGAGCGTAGGGGCTCCCAGAAGGTGGTGGAGTTTGTCTTTTCTCCTCAGTGGGTGTAAGAAAGGGGTCTAAATGGTAACATCAGTGAAATACAATAGCAGCAACAACCAAGTGTCATTTTCAATAGTACAATTGAAGGCTTCATGTTGGGGAAAGAGGTTATCCTGGTATGCTCCTAGGCTTTGGTAATTGCAAGCAGAACTGTCCTTACAGCTCAAGGCAGTCTGAGAGAAAATGATTCAGACTAAAAAAACATTCATGAATGGTTTTTGCCATGGTTTTATTTCTTGTTTATTTCCAGAGGAGAGCAAAAGAACAGCTTTCCTTCTTTTGTCAAGTAGTGGATTTTTACTATCAAAAGTAATCCATCTGCCCTGGTAAATTTGTTAATCCCCATACCTGCATATGTTTGATAGAGAGATGAACAAGAGAAGTGTAGTGCATTTTCAGGGAAAATGTGGCCCTAGGAATAATATGTGCATGTATATGTGTGTGTGTAAATATGATGAATGTGGTATATGTATACTCCCAGCAAAGGGTGTGAAACTGGATAACCCTTTACAAGTTTGACCGTGTGGATTCTGTTCCTCAGATTACAGAGGAGACAGAGCCTTGCCGTGTTGAATACAGGAGTTGCAGTGAGGAACTAAACCAAGGGTTTGTGGATCCTCTTGGACTGCTCCTTCTTGGGAGCTCTGGGGAGCACTGCAGTGCTGTGGGCTCCAGAGGTGCAGCTGAGAGTCAGGGCATTACTGCATTCCTGGAAGTTTTCCAGCTCCCCTCTCTCTACTACGGTGGTTCTGTTTGGTGAAAAATACTTCAGTAAAGTAAAGGAGGACCAAAGTGATTTAACATTACGTTTGTCTTCAGAAAAAGCATGGGTCTGCATAGGTGGGACTTAGAACAGTCACGGGTGGAGGTTTCTCTGGGTGCCAGCATGACTGCCTGCAAGGATAGGGCTCTCAAGCCATGCAAGGGGTACAATGCAGAGAGGGGGACACAGTAGGTTTATTTTGCTTTGTTACTGGGGCTTACTGAAAGAAAGTGGGAACTTGTCTTCTTGGGAAGATCCGTGCAGAATCAGCAGGGCAAGAGTTTCTGGGGCCATAGCTCTCTGATGCTCAGTTAGAATGTGGACTAGTGCAAGGAAAAGATCTTTGATTGCTGTTTGGACAGGGCAAATCATGCCAAAACTACCCCCTTATGGAAACACCTTGTGCAAGGAGGAGCAGGATCCTGGAGGCTTCCTGATCGTTAGATTGCTTAGTGAATTCCCTCCTGCCAGGTAAGAGCAGCTTTATGACTTTATGACAGCCCCAGAGGATGCACTCTTGCCTGGGGGTGAACCACTGCAGAAAGAGCAAACTGCTCCTGGACAGGTTGTGCTGCTGCTGAGCTGGCTGTGTAGGGCCCAGATGTTGTAAATTGTTTGCCATGCCTTGTCTCCCACCTTCCCATTTTTCTTTTGTTTCACCATTATTATAAAAAATTGGTAGATGGCTAACATTACAAGTCCAGGGCAAAACTACTCATACGTTTAGTGTAAGGACATTTAAATATTTAAAGCAGATGGTTCCCAATGACCTTACATGTCTCCTTTATAAATGTATGTAGTGTCTTATAGAACCATCTGCATCCCAATATGCAGCTCATATGTTTCCAAGTGTTTCCTCGTTAACCAGCAGAAAACTTCATCTTCCATCTGACGTGAGATAAAGGTTCAAGCTCAGTAACAGTCATGCAAACCAGCACCACAAATGGGAGCAGCATTTACCCCGTGGCAGTGGGGTGTTGGAGCCTTGCACCTTGCATTCCGGGTGGATCAACGAGGCTAGAATTTGGAGGATGTGGGCAAGCTTCCTCACATGACCTGAGCCTGGGAAGTCTGACAAATAATTTGCAGAAGCACGGCCACTGACAATGACAGGCACACATCTTGCCTGATGCACCTGCATCACCTCAGCAAGGTTGTCTGTGAAATGCAAACCAGTGCAGAGCAATGCATGATTTCCTATCCCCCTAGATCAGTCTTGCTCCCCGCTCTTTTCTTGTACAGAAGAGCAGAGCTAAACTAGTAAAAGCAATTTTCCATTCTCCGAGAGACCCAGGGGAAATGAGCTCTGATCTTGTGCTCGTCTCACACTCCCCTGATTCCCTCAACTGGCAGCTTTCCTGTGCTAGTCTCCACTGTGCAGAGCTTCTCTGTCATTAGAGCACTATGGTTGCCTCACTCCTTTCAAAGAAAAATCCTTTAATTTTTAGGACTCACTCTGTGACTGGCCGTGTCCTACNTTTTTTGGTAGGAAATAATCTAAAAGAATCGTTCATAAAACATATATAAGTGGCAGGTAGATGGAAAGTGGCATGCCTCTAATTTAAATTTCGATTAGAAAAAAATACAGAAATGTATTACATGAGATACTGCTAAGAGTGTATGGAATATTGTGTTTTAAGACCTACTGTAGATCTATGTCGGTGCCTGTGAAAGAGAGGATAATTAGTGCCCGTACTCTCAGTCATATCAGACTAAAGGTAATGGGGTGTAAGAAATGGTTCATTAGGCTCTCTCAAGTACTTTTACTGTGTCCATACTATTTATACCAGCAGAAAAAATTCAATGTCTTTAAAATCAAGTCAAAGCATTCGCCTTAGATTCTTCAGTTTAAGAAATAACATTGAGTGATGATCTCTTAAAGTCAAATGGAAAAAAAATGTACATAGAAAACCCCCTTAAACCAGTTTTATTAGCATTCTGTGTCACTCCAAGGCAGTCTACATGCCTATGCAAATCCTGCCTCCTTCATTTGTGCTCCCCTCTGTATGCTTAGCCTACAAGGGGGGCAAATTTGTGACTGGAGGAGGCAAGCAAACAAAAGCATAGCATTTATTTTCAAAAGAAACACGCATTTAGAATATCCTTTGCTTTCTTGTCTGAACAAAAGAGCAAACTGTGTAGAGAAGAGCAACAAATGTGGGTAAGGGAATGGAAAGAATGGCTGAAAAAAAGGGTTAAACCCCCCAAATAGATAGAGCTTAACCATGCAAGGGAAGGATAGGATGGCATGCTACAAATGTTTAAAGGGTACAGCTATCAAATGTGAGGGGGAAAGTTATTTAGGCTGACAAAAGAGATATAAGTAGGAGTAATACAATGAAGTTAACAAACAAAAAATTTAGGCTGAAGATTCAGGAAAATCTTCCTGAGAGCAAAATATGTAATACAGCTCTGGAGCAATTTCTTACGGGAAGCAGAGACGCTGCATCACATGAAGCCCTATGCATTTAAAACATAAATTGAAAAAGCATGACAAAATATAAGGAGAATAAAATATAAGGCATTTTCTGTGCACCAGAGTCCGGGGTGGATCACCAGGGGCTGCTCCCCTGCCCTCAGTTTCCGGGTTTTTTTGGTTCTTTGCTAAGAATGTGCCATTTGTACTTTCTAGAAAAGTAACTAACACAGCAAGGGTAAATTTGGGAGTCAGTCTATTAGCATAAATTACACTATATATCTACAAGATAATAAGGGCATAGCAAAGACACATTGTACTGATACTGCATGCAGTTCTGAGTGCACTTCTGAACATACCTCATTTTTTGGTTTGCAGTCTTGGGCACCTCCATTTTGAGAATTTGGCCCTAGGTTAGTGCTTAAATTGGTTCCTTTGCAGTCTCTGGCAAGGACTAGATGAGCTGTGTTTGACACTGTACTGTCCAGAGGTGAAATGAGTGACTTGGCTGACAGCAGGGGTGGAGCAGCCACAGCTCCCATGGGTTTGAACAGGGAGAGGAAATGCTCAGGTCCTGTTGGTGGCAGAGGCTTCCCGTGGCTTTTGGGTCTGTGTCTGGTTTTGCACGGGGCTATGCAAATGCAAGCCCAGGAACCCGAGCTTGGCATGGCAGGAAAAGATTTCACAGGAAAAGAAAAGCGGGAGTTCAGGATTCTACAGTGATCTAAACTTGTATCCTTTTGCTTTTGGGCACCAGAAAGGAGCTGCATAAATCATTCCAGTTCCTTTGGTTTAATATGTTTTTCAACTGACCTATCTAGGGCACACACAGGCCCAGTGGCCATATTGTATAAGGACAGGTAGGACACTCAACTCTTTAACATACAGACAATGAACACCTGCACCCAGAGAGAATACACAATTAAGGCATCCTGATTAATCTGATATCACAGAACAGACATACAACAGGGAGTAGGCATATCCTGAAAGAGGTAAGGAGTCATTTCCTGCCCAAGTAAATTACACACCAGGTACATTTAAGTGCCAACTTCAGCTTGTGCTATTGCCACCTGCTCTGCAACTGCTGCAGGAAAGTGTAAGCTCCTAACTCTAAAATACTGTTGGGAGGTTTAGTTACAGTAGCATCATAATTTGTCTTTTCCCACATTTTAGAAGGTGTGCTGCTTGGTCTTAGAAGATTATGTTTTTTTCCTTCACATAAAACTTCTCCAATTTGTCTGAAAAAAATTTGATGTGAAAAAGGGATTATCTCAGAGGTGTTTGTCTTTATGTACACACAAACAAGTGGTTGGTAACCTGCAGCCTCTACAAATAGAAGTGTTTATGATTACCTGTGACATCACAGGAAACAGCTCACATGTGTCAGACAACCCTGTCCTCTAGAGCTTTTCTGGTGACAGTGACCACCACAAGCATGTGTAGGCACTTGGGATGAGGAGGCTCAGTGTTTTCCAGCATTGCCCTGGTCTTCCACAGAAAGAATTGTTGTTTGCCCTGAGGATTTGGATTTGTTAAAATCAGCCTCTGCAGTCCTTAGAGAAACAGAAGAAATGCTCAAAAGCCTCCTGACTTCAGCATTGGTTGGATCTCCCTTTCCTGCACTAGGACTGCAGGACTGCTCCATAGCTACTTTGTAAGCCAAATACTGAGCTTAGAGCACACCCTACACCTGACGTTTGCTTCAGGAAGGCAGACTGAAAAATATTCTGTATTTGTTTAGAAAGCAACAGTATCTCTTCAACACAGAATGCAGAATGAAAGCTGCCCTCATGCGTCAGCACAAAAAACGTTTATCACGTTTGGTGAAATTCCAGCATACACTTGCTTTACCTCAAAAAAAATCTATAAATCAGTCTCAATTTATATTAACTTTATGAAAATTACCCTCTGAACTGTGGAAGTGTTAGGGGACCCACACTGAGCCATGATGCTGCTGTGCCAGACCCCATGCCAATAGGGAGCTGGAAGATCATGCCTGCATGGAGGAGTTGACACTCTTTACATGTCAGAGTGCTAAATGATATTTCCATTGCATTTACTGCACAGGCTTGAAAGCTCTGGGCTAATTCTTGCTGGCACCAGCTTTGGCAAAGGTATGTCAGGTCCCCAGCATGATGCAAAAGCAGGGGAAATACCAATTCAGGTGCTCCAGCCTGTGTGGAGTCACAGCACTTCCCAGGAAATTGCAAGGAGGACAGGTCTTTTGTGGTCATGCACAGCTGCACATTACAGGCTCTTCCTCACTCTTCCACAGCTTATTTCAGTAAAGTGAGGTACTTCTGCACAAAAGAAGCCTTTGTAATAAACTTTCAGACCATTACACAATTTCACACAGGACACCTTTGAAAATAAATCGCTCTTCATTCTTTATTTTGTGGCGTTCTCTACTTACACTCCCCCACCCCCTCCAAAATTCAGGGGAATTCCAGAACATTTTGCAATTAGCTAAGGATTATATTTCCTTATTTTTATTAATTTTATGTAAAGTGGGATTTATCAGTGGAGCATTCATTGACACTGACTTCAATTTATTCTGATGAAACTGACTGACATCTGTGTGTGCTGTTCATCAGTCATAATTTAAACCATTCTTAATTGCATTAAATGTAAATTAAGACATTCAATTTCAGCCATTATTTTTCATAAAACACTGTGAACTGAATTTTAGTGGGTCACGAGATCTTACATTCAAAATAAATAGGGTAAATTTGAAAGTTACCAGTGATGTTCATATTTCACCCTTTGTCGGCTGTATTTCTTTTGTAGCTTACTAGATTGGAACAATTAATTTTCTCTCTGAAGGGAACATGAATGGCTAAAGATGATGTAGCTGAGTTTTTTAACAAATTACTTTATCATTTCTAGAGCTTGCTTGTTACTACAATATATTAAATATATTAAGAGAAAACGCAATTAACCTTTCATCTAAAGCAAATGACAAATTAAAACAGAAAACATAAAGCATGCCAGAATCAGCCCTCTGATTTTGAATTCAGAAGGCTATGCCAATGGATTTATTTGCTGAGCTTCCTCAAGGAGGTTTTGCACAGCAAAATCTGTTCAGCAATGAGGGCTTGGGTCAGCTCATGCTGGAAATAAAGGGACATCCAATGTTGTTTTTGCTATAAATGGGAGTGGTGTTCAGTGAGTGGATTGGGACACTGTCCGGGAAAGGTCAGGTATTTAATTTTTGCAAGTTAAGACCAAAGCTCCTCTTTAATCCAGTGGATCTGGTCTCAAATACCTGGCACAGCAACCAGCAAAACCCAATGGTGAGGAGGTGATTTTTTTTAATTGTGTATGTTTTGCTCCAGAATGAGGGATGAACTGAATACTGTGGCGTAATGGGCAGAACATCCAAGCCATGTTAACTCCTTTTTTGAGTGCAGTAGCACAGCAAACCATAAAAAAATGCCTAACATAAAACCTTGGCTCATGACAGGGAAGGCTGCAGTTGCCCTTGGAGCAGCCCTGCCTAGCCCAGACTGCACTGGAGGGGGCAACCCTCACCCAAAAAGCAGCTTGTACCAGGGCTAGGAGGCTGGGCCTGGTACCTCTCAGGTTTCTATTGAGTTGAAATGACCCCTGAGATATCAGAAAAGGTCTTTTCCCAAGCCCCACAACCGAAGAAGAAGTCGAGATTTGTGGGCTCTGGTTTTCAAGGTTGTTTATTCTTTCTTATCTAGTACATTCTTTCTTTGCCCTGCTTGGGTTCTTGGAGCTGCTCAGGTCGCCGCTGACTCCCTGACCTTGGGGTGGTGCTAGCTCTTTATACTAAGAACTACGTGTGGTATATTTACAAAAAAATAGCAGTACCTATCACCTATGTGAGACAGTCTGTTTCTACACTAAACCAATCCAAAAGTGCCACCATCACAGCAGAAGATGGAGGGCAAGAAGAAGGAGCACAAGGACAGGGACACACCCAGATTCCTCCATTTTGCCTTCTTGAGCCCCCATTCTCAAATCCCAAAATTCTACTTTTGCACCCTGTGATAAATTAACTATCATTCTAATCAAACTCTTGTGGCTTGTACATCTTCACACAAAGTTGGTAATTTTTCCCAAGGACTAAGATCAAAGGCACTGGTGTTTTTTGACTTTGTGCCGAGGTCCCTGAGCCCCTTGCCGGGGTCTCGGACCACCCAGGGCAGCCAGAGGAATGTCCTGGGTCCCCACAGGTACCTGAGCTCTGAACTGGCTGACAGTGTGGGGCTCTTTGGGAAAGGCTGGAGAGATTCTTTCTCTGGTTCCTTGCTGTGGGTTTGGATGCTCTGTTCCCTGCCTGCTTGCCCCTTTACATCACAGGACTGCTGGCTGGGGAAGGGGTGGCTTGTTGGTGTAAATGGTTGTCCACAGTGGTTTAAACCAAGTGATAAACCCATTTGAGAACCCTTTCCAGCTCAGCATTGGCAGCTCCTCTAGACCACTCCCTAGAAGGTGCTGGTGTGACACAGTGCTGACCTCACCTGCAGCCAGCTTTCCTGCCATGCCACTGCTAAGGACATCTTAGCTCTCTCCAAAGCTCTGGTGCGCCCCAAATCAGAACTCTGCTCTGGTATTCACCCTCACAATTCACTGAATAAAGGCTACTCCTGTGGCTACAGCTCTTCAGGATGATATGCAGAAGTTTGGCCAGCAAAGGGAGGACCACATGCCTACCCTTACACATGTAGAAAAAATTTATATAAATATTATCTATGACATTTACATTCCCATGCCAGTTCCACTCCTGGAGAATGAAGTGTTGCAATAAGTCTGGAGATGGGTAGTGATGCAATCATTCTCTCAGTTTCTTGCTATTAATATATGTCTCTTACTCATTTTTAAAGATAGAGTAAATGAGAGTACTGAATATAAATGGCCTTTGTAAGTCATTGAGGTCAGTGAAGCATGTCATTGTTTGCAACTTGAATTCCATGAAAGCATTGGCTGGCTGAGGGGCACACTATATCCCTTTTTTTTTTTTTTTTTTCCTCATAAATAAAATCCACAAACAATATTCAGTATGTTTAATGAAAATTATAAAATAATACCGTGTACAATGAGTTTCCAAAGCCAGACCTAGTTGTGAGTGCTTAATAATGTGACCTTACAGTGTCATCTTTAGCATACGTGATGTCTATATGCCAGCAATGTATAAATTATTTCTCTGGCTGTACGTTAGCAAACATTTGATTATGATTTATTTTGGGGTTCTCTGAAAGATGAAGTAAGTTCTTTAATATTAGCATTACTAATGATTTTAATGAGGCATTAAAACGTTGCGGTATTGTAGGAACATTTTTCTTTTTTAATATTATTTCATTAATAGTTTACATGAATGTTAATGTTAAATTGATTATGGAACCTGAAAGAGTAATCCACAAAATGTCAAAGTGCCATTAGCACAGTGAAAGAGCCCTCCAAAGGCAGAGATCTGGTAAGAGCTAATGAGATATCTCTGTACCACATAACACTGAAGCAGCTTTTTCTAAAATTAAGTCTGAAAATTAGGTTTTAATATCCTTCACTTTGGGACTCTCCAGCCATTTGAGCGACTGAGTGCTCAGCCTCATGCATGCAAAAAGACAGATCAGGCCATGGGCCCAGAAACTCCCTCAGAATTTGGTCTTACGCATGTAAGCCCCAGTTAAAAATCTCAAAAGTCAATGGTAAAAATATTAAGAAGAAGAAAAAGGTGTTTCATAGGATGTGATGACTGCACTACCCATTTATTGACAGCTCTGTACAGTGGATCATCCATAGGAATCCATGGCTCACATGCTGTACTCTATGTGTCACTGCTTAGTTGAAGAAGAAGGAGCATGTTGAACTCTTCCTATAAGTTTTGCAAAGCCAGTTTTGAGATAACACCCTATTTGCAGAAAATACCAGAGGGCAGCTTTGTTCAGAGGAATCACTTTGAAATATGCTGCATTAGAAAGCCTGAATGGCAGTAGGGGGGAAAGAGGGCTGGTAAAGGCTCTGACATACACATGTGAGATTCTCCACTGATTCACAAATTTGGGACGTGGGAATATTTCAAGAGCCTTGTTCCACAGCAGCTCCGCCTTAAACAACTGGCACTTATGCAGCAGAAGAACCAAGGTCTCGCTGACCTTCTCAGCTTTACAGGAAAAATTAATGCAAAGGTGAAGCATTCTCAAATAATGTCATTTACAAGTTAGGTAAATCCATGCTCTCACATGCTGTGCATGTAGGTCTTGGATGTCCAAAGATAGTTTAATTGTGGCTGGGGCAAAAAAACATTTACATCCTAGATCTGTTATCTTCTCATATCTTAAGAACAATGAAGAGGTGAACTGAGTAATTTTATTGTTTCCCTCTAACTTAGTTCCATGCTAGGTAATATATGAGTATCCAGGGATACGGATTTGTGTAAAACCACCAGGTCCACAGCAAAGCAAATATTCCTTTTAGGTATGACCACCACTACACGTGCCTGCCTGTAGTCTCCCATCTGCTTGTCAGCAGCTGTGATATTCCACATCAGGTCCTGACTACTGATGTCCAAGCTTTTGTTGCAGCAGCATTTCCAAGATCCCAATTTTGTCACCAGGACAAGCCTTGCCCCAGCACCATTTAAACAGATATGTCTAGAAATTCAGGTACAGGGTATTGGGACCATGGGGACAGCCCCAGGGTGAGGTGCAAGGTGCAAGGGGAGGTGGCATTTGTGCCTTCACAAGTGAGACCCAGGCTTTGGCACAGCACAGCACACTTCAGCATACTTGAACTGCCTCCTAAGCCCTAAATTTGTGGCAGACAAGACCATGAGGCATTGAACTTCTTGTGGAGTCTGAGTTCATGCAGAGGGGAGGAATGCAGTGGTATGGGGTTGCTGGACACTGCCAGATGTGGCTCCTTTACAGGTGGTGGAGCTGAGTTCCCAGCTGCAGTCTGGCTGTAGGCAGGGGGCCAGCCTGGCAGTTTATGGTTTGACAGCTCCAGGTGTCTCCCTCAAGGTCTTCCAAACCACCACAGTGCTCAAATGAACCCCAGGAAGCAGCAGGTGCTGGAGGGGAAGCCTGGTCCCCCACAGCCTAAAGCTCTACTGTGTCACCCTCATCCCTCCAAATCATCTTCCTCTGAGCCAAGGCTCAGGCTGAAGCCCAAGAAAGAGCTCAGCCCCAGGTGGGACTGAGAGCTTCTCACTCTTGTCCAGGCAAGGCTTGTTATAGCCTGATAATAGCAATTAATTAGCTCAACAAGACCCTTGGGAATAGACCTCTGTCACAGATGAGGAAACTGAGGCTCTGTAGCTTATAGCCTGGTCCTGCTTGGCTTCTGTCAAAACCAGTGAAAGTTCATTCATGGGCCAAATGAGAGGATTATGGATCCTCTCCTATAGGTCTTTCCTTACAGACAAAACTCACAGAGCACTCATTACTGCTGGAAAAAAAAGAGCTTGGGGAAAACCTTCCCCATAAAAATTCCTTGGTTGATTTAATAATTTACATACTCATAATAATTTACATACTCATAATACATTAATTTTATTTGGGTTTTTTTTTGTTTGTTTGTTTTCCATAAGCAAGGAAGCTGGTTTGAAAAGTGACTTGAATAATTTTCTTTTGCTATGGCTTTTTTTTTGTACCCCTTTGGTCAGAAAAGTGGTTTGATGGTTTCACGCAGGACATGGACTGAAGTCACCAAAGCTGGTCCTGAGCATCACTCCACAGCCAAAGTGCTCCCAGGTTACGACTGGGGCAATGGGCAAATGCTGTTTTGAGTAGTCTTGAGAATGCACTTAGATGTCAAGAAGCAAAACAAGGAAGCAGTGGCCTCTTTCCTTTCATCTCCCACCTTAGAAATTAGTGATGGCAACCTTACTGATTAAACCAAAAAATTTAAAAAGCATTAAGTAGTTAAAACCTAGATAATTTTCCAATTATAAGCAGGGGTGATCAGCTGAGAGAGAAACAGTTCTGGTTTATAAGCAGAATTCCTCATTCCAGCTCAAGGCCATGCAAAGTTCTTAATTTTGATTTCAGTCAGGATTCCTTTTCAGAAACTGATGGTATGATCTGGTTCCTTATATTTAAGAGGGCATGCATCTATTATCCCATTTATTTATGTTATCTGAATATTCCAGCTTGTATCTAATATATGGAAATTACAGTGGAGCTCCCCAGGAAGTCCTGAGTGTAAGAAACACATTTATCCTGTTAAGACCTGTTTTGTTAAAAATAAGCTCTAATATCAGTATGAGACAAAATAAAAAATAAAATAAAACAAAACAAAACAAAACACAACAAAACAAAATAAATATAAGACTTGCATTACTCCTATAAGGAGGAGGTCGAGACAAACCTGATAGCCTTTCCCCACACTCACAGTCAAAGAAACCTCCATCAGTAGGAGATTTTTCCTCCATGGATAGCATTGTCTTGGCCCTTCATCCATTCCTAACTTTAGTGAATAAGCAAAGAGTTAAGCTGGAATCCTTTGCCATTTGCAATCCAGTGTGCTGGTTTCCTGCGAGGGAGGGTGAATTCATTTTCAGCTGAATATGTCATTAAGGAAGAGGATTTATTAAAGACTTATTAATGCAGACAGAGTCAAACTGAACTCTGGTACAAATCCTCTGGTATTCAAAGGAAATAACTCCTTATGAGGATAGGGGCTGTATAGAGCTAGTTCCTGTCCTCAGATGTGGATATATAGGCAATATTAAGTATGCTGTTTAATACTGTACACTTATATTCATTACCACTCAGAATAATAAAAACTTCTCATTTTGCAGTGACATTTATTTACTGCTGAACACCAGCCCAGGTGAAAGAACTCCCAGTTCACTCCTGTATATAATCTCAGGTTCTGTCATTCACATGTAGAAAACTCAGCTCTCTATTTAGCACAGTGTTGGTGAAAGATAGACATTTACAGGGCCCCTCTGCCCTTGAGCTGTTCCATTAGTGCATGGAAAGCACCTTGCAGCCTGTGACAAGCGCAGCAGATCGGCACTAAATCAAAAATCAGTGCCAGCCAGGGATCTAAGCCACCATGAAGGTCACAGCCATCAGCTGCATGCCATCTCAATCCAAACAAAACACACTGGATACAGGGGGATTTTCACTACTCACAACAGGAGACAAACACATCATGTTAGAGTAATCTCCTGATAGCAGCAAAATGGGTAACTGACCTTTTAAATACTTTTGAGTATTTAATAAAAGTTTGAAGACAGGGGAAAGAGGTATTGGTAATTTTTGGGTGCTTTTTGTAGTGTAACTGAAACATTGGCCCTGTGCCACAGCAACCTAAATTATTAACAAAGAATTTCTTTCCCAAAGCTGGGAGAGCTCATATGTATTAACAAACTCATGAATTAATACCGTCTATTATTTTCCCCCCTAAATAAATTCTCCCTATTCTAGTGAATGCAGAGACTTACTCAAGTAACCTTAAACAGTGGATTAATCTAAAAGAGATTTAAGTGAAGGTAGAGTTGTGCACAGCATCTTTCCTGAAACTGTGACCCAAAGGAACGTCCAGAGTTGCATATCTAACAGCAGAACAAAGCTAAATGAACAGAAAATAGAGAGATTGTAGATTAAGGGGTTTAAATAAGGCAGTGGAGACATGGTCTACTGCCAAAGTTGAAAGGAGATGAGGGGAGCTCAGACAGTAGGGTATAAATTGGCCAACCCAAATTCGGGCACAGGCTGATCTTCCTGCTGGGGTCTGTGCACGACGTGCCTGTGTCACACACAGCTCTCCTTCTTCCCTTCACAGAACGTGGAGGTGTTGGAAATAATTTCCCACTACAATAGTCCTTAGGATCAAGAGGGCAGAGAAGGAGAAACAGCAGTGAAAGATAAAAATAGTTTCATGCTTTGTGTCCACCTGTGGCCAATCTCCCTGCTTAGCCCTGAGCCTGGAGTTTGGAGTGTCCTCTTATCTTAGACACCTGAGTGCAGGGATGGTGGGTTGACTCACAGAGGACTGAGCACACAAGTTCCTTCTGATAGTTTCCCCTGGCTCACAGAGAACTTGGGAAAATTTGGGAATCTGGGAGTTAAATCCCAGCATCAGTACAATCAGTCCCAGGTGATTTTGCACCTTCTCTTTGGACAAATTTTGGTGTAGACACTCCAAGTGAGCCCTAGAAAAAACTGCCTTCCCCTTTCCATGTCTCTTCCCTCAGACTTTGCTCAAGGGGAGCCATTCTTACTCCCCCAAGATCACCAAGTGCTCTGAGGGACAAGTCTTATTTTCCCAGCTCTAGAGTAACTTATGTTCTTCATCCAGAAAGAAAAGAATACAATTATGCTGCCTGTGAGTTTGTACTTGTGTGGAGGACAGGATGTTTTCCCTTCCTTCACTATACTAAATTGCAAAGCTCATGTGCAACTGCATGAGAGGAAAACTAGGCTCACTTGGAAATAAAATTACCTGAAGGTGGAAGGTAAAACTGCTTCTCTTTGGAGATCTTCACCTCCTGCTTTGGGAAGGACCATTCCTGTTAGAAATGTAAGACAAAAGGAAAGGCTCTGAATGGGTATTATAGAAATAACATTTATGTAATCTACTTGAAGAGATCTATTGAAGTGTCAAAGCTTATTTTAGCTATGGTGTCCAGGCTCTGTCAGACTAATTGGCTGCATCATTAATTATACAGAAAGCTAATTTAAATAAGATACAAACCAATGCACTGGGTCAGGCTATAGGTTAATCAGTGCCCAGCAGTGGATACAGTTTCTTATAAGAGTGTAAGAAGTGGGGCACATACAGAAGTAATCCCCCAATACCACACTTCCATGGCTCATGAACAGTCATGTTTTAATACCACCAGTGGACCTACCTTTCAATGACACTGCCTATTCCTTTCTTGACTATTGCAATGTATATTCCTAAATAAAGATGAGAGTGTTGCCAACTTTTTTTTTTAGGACATGAAGGGTTTCTCTTTGAGAGTATTTGTAAACATGAATAGCAGGTTAACATAGTATTGCTGTTCTAAATGCTCATTTTTCTATTTAAAAAACACGCATAACCTTGTACATGTGACTGATTAATGGATAATTTTATGCAGTTTATGTGCATCTTGGTTTTGTGTCAAAATTACACCTGATTAAAACAAACACAAGAGCACCACAACAGGGTGCTCCTACTACCAGGTACCTACCGAAGGCAGCGTATGAAAGCCAGGTGCTATGAGGCCACTGCGAAGGGAAGGAAACCCGACAGAGCTTTCTGCCAGCCCGAGAAGTTTCCCGCGAACGCTGAAAGAAAAAAGAA
>VYXD01011581.1:0-10391 GCA_013397195.1 Hylia prasina | reverse complement strand
TGTTTTGTTTGTTTGTTTGTTTTTACTATTAGCTAATGACAACATTTTTTTCACCTGAGGTAACCTCATACTCTGAGTATGTACGATATGATCCAAAGAAGGTATTAGGTCATGTTGCCTATGGAGCTGAAGAGGGTTTCCTACAGATATATCCATCAGTTGTTCAAACAGCAAAAGGCTGGATAGGATTTCAGGTGCTCCCCTGCCCCTAGCATTCTTTGTGAGCTCCTTCAGTGCTCCTGTAACTGCTTAAGCCCTCTTCTTATTCCTCTTAGTAAGTGTACATGCACTGTAGAGGAAACCTGGACAATTTAGGCTGAATTTTGTATTTCAGTCCAGACAGATTTATTTCTGTCAGCTTTCATTCTTTATTGTGTTGCAATCTCATGATTTCATGGGGTGAGAATATGTGTTTTTTATTTCCCCCAAGCAGGCTGCACATTGCTATATATCCCTGCATTGTTCACTTCAGGATTAGATTTCTCTTGAATCCTGTTTTTGGACACTTATCCTGAATGTCATACATTTCAATCTACCTCTCCATCAAAAACCTTTGTGCCTAGGATTTATGACTGGCAGTGGTTCTCAGGTTTGTCCTAGGGCCAACACGTAGCACTGGCCTTGTCTGATGACTTGAAATCTTGTCCCAGCCTCTCTCCTCATGCCACCTCTTGGGTGTTGGCATTGGCTGAGCAAGAAGACCCAACATCTTTGGGTTTGGTGCAAGGAGAGAGAGCTGCCTTTCTTTAAAAACTTCTAGTGAAGAATCATGATGGCAGAAATTGCCCTTGTAGTGTGCCCTATGGCAGACATCTCTGAGAAATGTATGGAGTCTGATCTGTTACAGAGTGTGCTGGAAACCTATGGAGTGGCTAGGGAAATCCAAGCAGAAGTCGACAATGGATACCAAATCACTCCTTTGTATCTGGTACTTACTCTTTTTTTATTCCTTATATGCTTTTAAGACCTAAGGGCGTTAATAAATTAAATAAATATTGCAGTAATCCTGTCTGTTATTTGTCAGTAGCCTGAAACTGCACACCAAAGGTATGATGGATGCCAAAATGAGCATGCAATGCATATTTGGCCTGGTTTTGTTATGCCAAGGCTCATGTGAATGAATCACTGCAGCCACCCAGTGAAACCAACAGGGCAGCTGTTTGCAGGCAACAGACCAGAGTGTGAGGGCCACAAGTCCTGGTTTGGACACAGTTACACACAAGTAACTTTGCACTGGTGGATGGTTTCCTTTATTTTTATTACCTCCGCAACAGAGAGAATTATCTTCCTTATTTCATGTATGCTGTAAATGCAAAGTTGCTTGTTATCAACACTGGCAGGATCCTGGCCCCCAGCAATAAATTAAACAAGTAATTTACTGTAAGTCACTGTTTCATTTTAAGAATTCCAGTCACCTGTGAGCATCTGGTGTAACAACCCATGTTTTATTAGTGTGTTCTATCTTTCTTTCACTTGGGTTTCGAAGTCCACTTGCTAGACAGAGTCAGCAAATCCCTTTTTTTCCACTGCAATAGGATCCCTACCATTTTTAGAACCCCACAGAAATGCCTGTGCGTGGAGAATGAGTTTTGTTTGTTTGTTTGTTTTGTTGTCCATACTTTTGTTTGCTTTGTTTTCTCCTGTTCTGTTTTTCCTGTGAGATAGTTTACATATTCTGCCACAACATCTTGTCTTTATAGATGGTTCATTCACTTTTTCACTTGATATAAAGTCTTAATGGTTCTCTGTCCAGCTTTTCCTCCTCTCACTGGGACAGAGCAGGGCAAGGAAATGCTGTGCAATACTGACACCTGCCAATATCTGTCTGAAGAGCACCAATCAACTTGCCAGTGCTTCCTCATGACCTGACCCTTCTGTAGGGACAAAAATCCTCCTGACTTAATCAATAGTTAAAGAAGACAGGCAGAAATGTTAGAGTCTTCTACTCTTTTCTCCTACTTCTTTTTTTTCCCCCTTCAGCTGGGGAAAATAAGTGCAAAGAAGTCTTCCAAACCAAAGAGAAATTTAGAATCAGAGAAGCTAAATACATGTGCACCCAATCATTTTAGTGATATATTACTTTGCCTAATCATTAACTTAATATGCCGTATAAGAATTTGTGATCCACAGTAAATCATTTGGTAAGAATGATTTAAATGTACTTCTGGCTAATGTAAAACAGTCTAGTTTCCACACTCAGCTGGCTGCCAAACATTGTTTAAGAAAGAGGGGGGGTGTGATCCAAGTTGACATAAGTTATAGCAGATATAATGCTCCAATATAGTGGTGGTTTGCAGATTACTGGGTTTAAGAGATAGGAAGAATATGACATATTAAGTACTATGAAGATTGCCAGGCCTCTTTTGTGCCTCAATTAGGATGCTTTGCAGCTCTATGTTTAATTCTTCTCAAAGCCTGCTTGAAAATGTCTTTATGACTATCTTATCTGCAATGGCATTGGAAAAGTGAAATGCTGGTTGATTTACTAACACAACAGGAAAATAAAGAGACTGCTATTAGGGTAGATACACAAAGCTCTTCTTTTCTGTGCGATGGTGGAGGAGTTAATGTTTAAAAAAGAGTTTAACCAAGCATTCTATGTGCTGAAGTTCAGAAGGAAACAAGGAGCAGTGAGAGGTGACATGTCAAGTGGATATGTGGTTGAGGAGGGAGACAGGGAATGGCCTTGGGCTTAAAGAACAGTAGTGTGTGACACACAGTAAACAGTAGTAAACAGTGAGGGGGTGGAAGACATCTTCTACATTCACAAGGGTTGGTTTTTTTTAATTTAGATTTTTATTTGAAAGTAAAGGAGAAACCAGGGATGTGTAAATACTGATTTTAATTCAGAGAACAGTCCCTTCTGTTAAGTGCTTGCTACTCACTATCTTGAAGCAGATATATTCTTTCTGCTGTCACAATCATAATCTTCTGGAAAATGAGACACTTTTGGATTGGCCAGCATTTTCTATCTTGTATCTATTTGTAAACTAAGATTGCATTCGCTATATTGCTGCAAAAAGCCAGGGGGAGGACTGTTTAATAGCCACTGCAGCATGATGCAGCACAGCCAAAGAATTCTGTGACCCTCTTCATGGCCCAGCTGTAGCATCATGAGTGAACAGTTTGAATATTTACCTAGCTTTTCTAACAACTTGTTCATCCCTCCATGCTGCTCCCTCTACATGATTTCCAGTACCTCAGGCAATTTGCTCTAGCCTTGCTGGAACTTCTCCCTCTTGTAATGCAGTCACAGATACCAGACAAGAAACTTATGATCTCAGATCCCTCTGATGCATTGGAAAATGTCTACCTCGTGGTGCCTGTCTGAAAATCACCCTGTCACAACTTGGCTTGTGCTTGAGAGCACATTCCCAGCAGAGGAATGTTACAGAATCCAGCTCATTCTGCACAGTCACTATGCAGTCCCTGCAGATGCTCCCCCTGTGCCATCCCTTCCAATGCTCCTTTTAAAAGTACATCAAAGTCAAATGGGTGTGACTCCTCTGAACACCGTGCAGGGAACAGCCTTTGCAAACTCAAGTGTTGATACAACAGAATCAGTGGGTTTACAGAAAAAGCAGATTTTAACAACATTGAGAAGACTGCATATGAAAGTATGGAAAGCAAGGCTGTTCCTTAGGAAGTTAAAAATATCCATTTAATTAATCTATTATATACCTCAAGTGTCCACAAGCGACTAATGACTTAAATTAATATCTTTTTGGAGGTATAAGACCTCCAGGTATAAAACTATGTATTTTCAGTGTTACTGAGCATTTTCTGACAGTTTTGCTGCTCATAGCAGAGGTACTCAAAAAGCAGATGCATCTAAAATAAGTGTAAGGAGGCAAACAGCAAAGAGGGGAAGAGGCTTTTTAGTATTTGTTCAAGAGTAGGTGATGTAGGTGATGTTGAAGGGCACAGGAAGGTTTTGTGCAGCAGGAAACAAAACAGCCGGGCAATTAAAATGAAACTAAGATAAACAGTTTTGAGAGAACTATTTTACCTGTTTGGACCTACTTTGTCCTGCCATTATCACTGACCAGCATCTGTACCTAGCAGTAACTTACTTCCTGCACGGTGCAGAATCTATTTATGTGGAGTTTTATCTCTCCTGCTTACAGGTCAGAAACCCCCAGCCAGCCTTACTTGCTGTAAGGTTATTTGTGGCCATGGCTGGGGTGGCAGAGCCCTGGGGAAGAAGACAAAAACATGAGCTGAAAACATCAAGAGTACTGCCTGGACACTGGTACAAAGTATTGGTGCAGATCCAAAGGAGAGGACAGCAGAGGATGGACAAAAACGCCTTTGTGGCATTTTTGTGTCAGGTCAGACACACTGGAGCACGTGAGCACTGCTCACACTGAGTGGAAAGACTTGGCAGTGAGATTGCTGGGGAGTCAGTCGTCTCTGGGGAGGACTAAGTCACCTTTTCCCCTGCTCTGGGC
The DNA here is from genome assembly GCA_013397195.1 of Hylia prasina. Taxonomy (NCBI): domain Eukaryota; kingdom Metazoa; phylum Chordata; class Aves; order Passeriformes; family Sylviidae; genus Hylia; species Hylia prasina. The sequence continues at coordinate 5,940 of VYXD01011581.1, read as the reverse complement.
ACTGCACAGGCACCTGGGCAGGTCATTTGCAAAGCTCCTGGCTCGCCTACATCTTGGAGTGTGGGTTTGGTGAGGTACCACTGCCTCTCCTCCCTCTCTTCTACCCTCCACAGGGGATGATGCAGCAGGGCTCTCACCTTGGCTTAGCTAAAACTGGCCAACAGCATCTGATTCTTGAAGGTCAGGAGCTGGGCATTGTCTCTGTGACTGCAGACAGATGGTGTGTGCTGGGCATGCCAGATTTACCTGCAGCAGGAGAGCAGAAATTGTTTTCTTTATGGTGCTTCAGCTCCCTCTAGGAGGATTCAGGGATTCAGAAGCCCTCTGTCTGGGAGTCAGGGTCTGCAGCTGAGTTCCACACCATTCCCTCAACACTATTTTTCAACAATTCCTGGCTCGAAAGAGAGTCTTCAAGGCACCTTCAAGGTCCTTATGCCTGAAATTATTCCCTGTCCTTTTCTACCATTTCTTTTGATCCTGTGTCTGGACCTGCCTTAAAATCTAGCAGCAGAGGATGGTCCTTCCATCCCAGTGCATCCAGAACCTGTCACGCTCCTAAACTGCTCGGCTTGTCCCTATAGTTTGCACAGGCCTCGGCTGCGGGCAGGAAACCATGCAAAACGGCGTTCTGGGCCGTAGCTTCTCTTTGTCTGCCTCCCAAACTTTTACCTGACAGCCTTGCTGGCTGCGAAAAACAAAAATTAACGCGCGGGAGGAGCCGCATCTGCGAGCGGTGCTCGCACAAAACTATTTCGTCTAAACAGCGACACCTCCTGATGCCCAGGCTGCAGCCCGGACAGTGGGTTACTGCTCCAATAAAGTTGTTGTTGTTGTTACACGCAGTAAATGACCTCCCGAGGGCCACCCTTAACAAGAACCATGTCTGCTCCTGCGTTTCATTCGGTGCCAAGCATGCTGTCAGCACTTAACAGCTATTAATAATAACAGAAGGAATTACAAAGCTTCACGGGATGGAATAAAGCCTGCTTAAAGGCAGTTCTTTGAGGGCCGTCCTACATTGCTTGTATTCATACATCCAAACTGGATCTATTTAAGATGACAAAGTTAAAATTACCAATGTAATGTAATTCCAAGTTTGAAGGCTTGCCAACCATTAACTGCTAAGACTATTTCTATAAACAAAGAGCACTTTCTAAAGGAACATTCACTTCAGCTTTTAACTGTGATTTCCCGGGGGAAACAGTTGTGTTGGTGAAAATTCAAATATGTAGTTTATTCATATGTTAATTAAAAAGTGTTTATAAAAGCAGTGAAGATTTCTGTTTTGGGCATTTTCTGGTAGCTATTTGATTAAAACTGGATTGAAGCATTCATCCTACTCTTCAGGTCCTGTAGGTGTCTGGCAAATGACAACAAATACCTGATATGAAGATAATTATTTTTCAGATGTATTGCATCATCCTGGTGTAGCTGTGGGCAAGTAACATTATTTTAATTGGTTTCACCTATGGAACCATGGCTGAATTTATTCCAATTCTGCCGATAATGTCCATCTTAGAAGTTTCTAAAGAGGGCTGAAAAAACATATTCATGCATGAAGCTTGGAAAGCAGCGTGTAAACAGATGGGTTTCTCTCAGTTTTCTGTGGCAGGTCAGGCAAAGTTTACTCTCACGACGGTGAGAGAAAAGAAAAGCTGGGTAGCACAATATTCTGTTGTTGAAGGGTGTCAAATTAGGATTAGGTGGTTCTCTAGTAAGTGAAAGATGGAAAATTCAACTGCAAGATACAAGTTATGAAATATTTATATATATATTATTATTATAAAATGTATTGTGATGCCAATTAAATGAACAATGAAAATAATTTATCCACTGACAATGAACAATGAATAATAATGTCACCTTCTGAAAAATATTCTGGATACAATGGATACTTTTTTCCTGGTATTTCTGCTGTTGCTTTCCAGTCTTCAGTGACTTAATACAGACCTGTGTCAATAGGTTAAATCAAGATGTGAGCATTTTAGGCATGTCTGCGTGTGATTATCAATTACATGCAATCACACAACCCAAGATGTTCTAAATGGGCTCGTGACACGACTCTGCAATCACACACTTTCTTCTGACCTCATTGCTTGTGTATTTAACTTGACTAAAATATGTGTCCAGTGCTCCAGAGATGGATACAAGCAGAGATCCTGTGCTATGTTCAGGAACCTGCTGTCACCTCTATGCCTTTGACAGAGAGTTTTTCAGGCTGGCCTACTTATCATATTTTCACATAGCTTTTCATACACTATTGAAGCAATAGCAAAAATAGTAGCCAGAGGGAAAGGGTTACAGTCAGTTCTGTTTGCTGGTTGTATAAAAGCACGTGGTGAATCTGGCAACCATAACATTTCTGTTAGTTGTTTTATGGGGTCTAAGGAAAATCTCTGATTTATGCTGCTCTGTGACAGTTTAATGGTGTTGCTTGTTATGAAAAATTGGGGGACCTAATGTTCCCAGCACCAATATAAGCAACTAAGTGCCAGATAAAATGAGCCTGAATTCATTAAGTTACACCTGCACCAACAATACTTATGCTGATGATCATTCTGAGTTGATGATTTTATAAGTGAATTATTACCCAGTTAGATCACAAGCACATCTTTGACTATGATGGCATGTTTATTCACATTAAGGTTTCACTGTTTTTTTGGAAATAGGGACATAGTTTTGCAGCTCACTTGGACTTTTTTTTTTTTTCCCCCCCCTAAACAGATGGAGGAGAGGCTGTTTTTTGTGAAAATAACAGGAAGGTAACATAAAATACTTGAACATGTAATGTAAAAAAAAATCTCAGTAATGCTAACCCCTGGGTCACCACCTTGGTCTGTATGGCTAAATAAACACAAAAGATTAACACATTTATTGCTTGATTTTGATTAACTGTCAAGAGCAACCCACAGAGCATGGACTGAGAAGGCAAAGGCATTAAAATAGGTATCATAATACATAAAACGAGTTTATTTTTTTCCCCTAACCATTACCTGGCTTTCTCTTTTCTGCCGTGTTGAGTCTTTCTCTCTCTTCTTGACTTTTTTCTACCTTCCATTAAAAGCAAGGCCGAATCCTAACTAATTCTAACATGGAGCTTGAACAATTTATGAAAGGGCTTGTGCAGTTGCCTACCACAGCAGGAGTCGTGCAAATCTTTTCCACTTTGATGCTCCCAGTGCTGCACTCTCTCATCAACTGGCACATTAGTCCAGTTCCCACTGACACAGCCCTGCAGAAGTTGATTTTAAACAAGTCATTCCACCCTTTGCCTGTGTGTGCTGGGTTCATGTGTATCTGTGTTTGCTCCTTTGGCAGCACAGTGCTGTCTGCAGGTGTCCTGATCAGTCCCTGTCCAGCCAGGGTGGAGGGCAGGAGGACAAAACACCTGCCAGTCTGAAAAAGACAAAAACATGGAAAGCTCTACAACAGTGCAGTGTTGGCACATTCCAAAACACTCAGGTACCTCTGATTTGAGACCAAAATCTGGGAATAGAACAAGAACAAGGATAAGGCCTCATTCGAACTAATACGAGAAAAATAATATTTGTCTTCTCTTAATATTTTATGAGAGTAAGTCAGATCACCAGTCACGAGATTGATGGATTATATATGTATATTTACAGTAGTTTGTCTCTTTCTGTATGTTTTCATGGAAGATTTTGCAGGGAACTGCTGTTTTGTGGCAAAAGAGAACCCTACAGCACCTCTAGAGTTCAGGAGAGATTAATTTTTGCTGAAGTCTTAGTTCATTTTCTTCCCTCCCTTAAGAGGGTTTAAGCAGAGTGTGGCCAAATGGTTATCTCATGTATTTGTTTTTTGAAAAAGATAATGAAACTGTTTTCATGATGCAAGTACTGTGGCAACCGTGGTCCTGCTCCACAGAAGGTGGCACGTTAAATGGTGAAAAACAAATGGTGACAAACAAAAATAGCCAAGAGGTGCAAACCACAGCCTTTTCAAGCTGCCAGCTCTTGCCAGGCCTCTGTGTGAGGCAGAGCTCTGTCAGCTGGCCACGGGGATGTGTGACAAGTCAGTGCTGCCCTGAATGCCAGTGTTGACTGTTTCTGGCTGGGTTTTGGGTTGCAGGGCAGCAGAAAAACAAGAAGGGTACCCCAAGCACTGCCCATTAACATGGAGGCTGCCACCAGTTCCATGGTGACAAGTTTAAAATGTTTTGGGTTTGGTTGGTTGTTTGTCAGTTTGTTTTGGAAGTCATGACCTTGGACTGCATCATCGTCCTGTATTTCTTTAGGTATGTCTTTGGCTGACAGAGCATGAAGCTTTACCTCAAAATGAAGCTAAGCTCTTGAGCAGACTCGCTGAACTGTAAGTAAAGAGGACGCTGCAGCTATGCAAAACATGAAATTATCAGGTCATCCACCCAGGGCTGTTAAATAGCATGCCCTGCTCCCTAAGAAGCAAGCACAGCATCTTACACACAGCGTGACGATTCATCTGCAAAAATAAACAAACAAAATAAAACCTGGCATGATGCAACACAAACAGGAAAGCAATAATCCCATCCTGGGGTTTTATAAGGGGAGTACAGCAGCTACTGTGCCAGAACACGTCCCTTGGTGTTTGCTAAATAGCGTGTGTAGATATAATCAATTGCTCATTAGAGATGCCACACACAACACAGATACAAACAATCATGCCATTGCTGATTTACCCTTGACCCTGTGCTGTTACCACATAAGGAATGAGGTACAAGACCACAAGAGCCAGGGAGCAATTTTTCCTCTTCCCCATGGGAAAAACTTCTCCATCACTTTGTAATTATCGTTCAGGAAGGCACAAGCCTGCTACATCTCAAAATTAGGCCATGTGTACCCTTGGAGGTGTTGAGACTACACTGAGATCTCTCAAAGTAACCTCTGTCAGTACTGGGAAAGGCTGACACTGCTCTCAGGACGCTGAGAGAAGCCTCTCTGCTCTACAGCATGCAACTCCTGCAGCTGCTGCAGGTCATCCCAAGTCTGCAGGGCAACAAGTGTCTCTAAATCAGGGGCTATTGAAGAGAGTCCCTACAGCACTCATCTGCTTTGTGGGGCCACATCACATCACAAGCGTGAGATGAATAACATCTACTGGGTGAAGCTGCACCAGAAAATACAGAAAACACACCACACCAATAACATAAACCTCTCCCACACGCAGTGTACATGGTCACCGGGCTCTCTGCACCTGCTGTTTCCCTTGCAGACCCTCTCCCGCCGAGCAGCGCTGCTCAGCTAATGCAGGCACAGCCCATGGGATACACCTGGCTCTGCTGCGTGCTCCTCTGACAGGCTCGCAGGTTCACACTGGGGACGGGGCGGCCACCGCGGCGTTCAGCACGTCCTGTTGATGTCTATCCACCCTGACAGCTAAAGTGGAGCCAATAATGATCCTTGCAGCAGGCACAGATTATCGTAGGTGCTGTGTACAAACAGCGTGCCCTAGTTCTTTGCTAATGACCCTTGGACTCCCCCCTGCTCCTTCATGCAGACAGAAGCCTGTCCCATTAGGTCACAGCGGTGAGGAGGAGGAGGCGGGGGTGCATGTGAGTGCACTGCGCAGTGTCTATCCCGAAGCTGCAGTCCCCTTCTGGATGTCCCACTCCCGCTGTGAGAGAGGGGATGGGTACCCTGTTCTTCGGCGATTTCACTGCGTCTTTCACCACGAGCATTTTTTTCTTGAATAAACCCACTCTCGGTTGTGAGAGGGCACAGGATACTTTTCAGCGTGTTCGTAGCAAAGGACAAAAGCTTCGGCTCCCCGGGCTTTTGGGGAACGAGGGGCCGCTTACAAACTGCCGGCTCCGCACTTCTGACCCCCGTCAGGTCAGCGGGGGAACAGATCTCCTTAAACTTAACCTTTAACTTGGGTGGGTGAGCAGAGGAGGGCAGCGGGGCGCCTGCGGAGCTGCCGGGCCGGCACAGCATCCCGGGGCTG
>VYXD01011545.1:71730-172633 GCA_013397195.1 Hylia prasina | reverse complement strand
CCACCAAACCAACAACAAAACCCCAAAGCAAAAGAATTTGAAGAAGGAAAACCCTTCCAACTTCAAGAAAAGGTGGTGGGATATCACACACAAAGAATCAAGACAGACTTTGGATAGTAATTCAAAAAGCCAAACAAAAACCCCACCAAAACCCCACAAAAACATGAAGCAAGCCACATGTTAATTAAATGGTATTTTTGGTTATCACAAAGTAGACAGGTTGAGGGGTTGCATTTAGTAGGAGCAGTGTTTGGTACACTTCTGTCACATAGCCATTTAATAAGAAGTTTCTTCTAGGCTTGAGCTGAAGAGGGGGAAGAGCTCTTCTACATATGCATAGATGTTTTCTAGCCACAGTAAATCATGTAGCTATTTACTCTTAATTCATTAAGAGTAATGTGATGGGATGAAGATGAGAAATAAAGCATGAAATGCTGTATAAGAATATTTCCCTCTTGAATACATTTAATATGATGCCTCAGACTTTTGTGCATCACTATTACAGGTGAAGAAAAATCAGAAAAAACAATCTGAAGACTCATCTGTGAAGATGACCCTTTCGACTTTTTTGTTACAGATTGTGTGTTCCTGCTGACCAGAAAAAAAAAAAGTCAAACTGTTTTTTTCCAGTGTTAGCTGATGCAGTTAATTCTCTTAAGTAGTATTGCAAACATCAAAATTTTGCCTGTTTCATCAGCTTCCATGAGTCACAAAGACTTTTTTCCTAGCAAAAATATTTTTCTCTGTCCTTGTGAGCTAACACTAAAACTTTCTAGAGGGTGTTTGGGATACATGATGGATATGAATATGAGTCATTATGAATAACAACAGATCTGCTTCATATATTGCTAAGTATTAGATGTAAATTGAAAAAATAAATTGTTTTTGCTTTAAATGAGGGAAAGGAAGTGGGAACAATTAGATATCTTTAATTCCTCTTCATTCCTCATCAAATTAGTACAAAACTAGATGATAAAATGGGGATAGAAATTAAGAAGTAAAATCTTCCTGTAAATAAAGAGTTAAATACTTCTGTGCTTAATGCAACTTTGCAGGTTTTCATCTTTCTTTACTCCCAGCCACTGTGTGTATTGACTGGGGAAGTCTGCATATATTTAACATTAGACAGTTCTGGAATTGCACATTTTCTTAAAGACAAACTTTTTAAGCAAAACTTCAACGCATAAAGTTTTAATCCAGTAATTTAGGATCAAAATTGAAAGTTAATAGAAGTTAATGCAGCATTTGTATTTTTCATGCTTTTCATTCATTTAGAAGGTTAGTTCCTGTAACATTTTAGGCATTCAGAAATAATGCAAGGTCTGCAGCGCCTACTAAATCCCCGAGAAGCTGGGAGATTTCAGGTATTTGCAGTTAAGCTGCCAGCTCCCAGAGGAATTGCAGGCATTGACCTTGAGGGAGAAGTTCCTTGAGCACAACAGAACAAAAGTCTCAGTGGTGTTCATGGCTTGTGGAGCTACACCAAAGTCACCTCTCTGTTCTAATTAAGAGTTGCTGGGAATCTGACTAAAGATATCATCTAAAGATATCATGAATCAACTTTAATGTGGATAACCATGGGAGGACAGCAGATAGTTGTAAAGCAAGCAAAAACCAGAAAGGAAAACAATGCTGGTTACGTGGACTTCAGCAATTTGCATGAAATAAATGTCCAAGGAGAGGATTTGATCACTTACAAATGACACCTCCTTGTGAGAGAGCAATATCAAAGAAAAAGTTTAGGCACTTACCTGCTAAACACGGAAGTCTGACATATTGCTTAGACATAAAAGCTTTAAAAGTACAGAAGAATACATTTTCTCCCTTGCCTTACGGCTGAAGTATCGGTTTCTTGTTTCCAGAATGGTTTGTGCATTTTAAATGCCTTTGTATAAAACCAGAAATAATACCAGAGAAATTACTGCAGTAATATATATGTTAGTGGTAGAACATGCCGTTAAACTACTGGATAAAAGGCATGTACCCAGCCTCTCTTTTCATATTTTAAAGAGAAAGTGCCTATGACTGTTGCAGAAAGTCCAATCCTGTCTGTATATGCTGGACATATAAGCTAATCCTCCCATGTCCTTGGTAGAAGTAATTTAAAAAGCTGCTGTCCCCAGCTGTCCATTAATACACTTTAGCATATGCTCTGACTTGAACATACATGAAAATAGAACTGTCTAAGAAAATCTAAACTTTTGCTATGGATTTACTCAACCTAGCTTCAATATTGGTTGAAGTTAGCATCACTGGCTTGATGCAGATGCAGTTCAGTGTGCATCTGGCTGGTTTTTGCTGATAATGACAAAAGGAAGAATCACCAATTGGGGACAGTGATGTCCCATCTTCCTGCAGATTTCATAATGTTTCCCTGCTGGGTCAAACATTCCAAAGGACTTGATCACATTTTTAGGGCCCCAGTGAGAAATACAGAGAGTATTTGGCTCTAATTTGGCTTCAGACGTCAGAAGTACTGGACATCAGCAAAGACACTTTTAAGGACTAGGACACAGACATGCTGCCGCACTCATGAATAGGGATTATTTATTTACTTGTATGTTTTCTTCTAATTCAAACCAATCACTGTTGATGAAAGTAAAAGATGGACCTGTTTCAGATTTAAATGTTTGCTTGGTTTATTTTTAACTAATTATTATCCAGCAACTTTTAAAGCAAGCTGTACAAAGATTGTAAGCTACGGACACTATGATTACTTGGACCCATGAGGAAGAAGTGCAGTCTGATTTTCACAGGAATGGAAACACAGCTGTTTTCTGAAGAATAGCTAAAAATTAGAAAATAAATTAAAAAAAATCCCAAACATATAGATAGCACAATCTTGAAGGTTTATGGAAAACAATAGGTGCTGTTTATGTTGTTCTGTCCAAAAAGAAGAAAATTAAGGGAGGCTAGGATAGCTTGAGGTCTAAATGATGTAATCTCTAGGGGGAAAAATGATCATATTTGTTAAACTATATAAGAAAAAAATCAGAAGATAATATGGCTTTGTTCACAGTATTACATAAAGAAGATTAAGGATAGGAAACAAGCTGCTTACATACTGTAAACTAATTAGTTCAATGAATTGTTTTCCCGAGGTTCATGAGATATGAAACATTGGCACCAGTGCATGAAATACACCCTGCCTCAGTGCTCTTTTCTATTTATTTTTCTGTTAGTGTCATATGTGTATATATAAAAAAGAGCAGCCAAAAAGAAAGAGGTTGCAGTGAGAGACCAAAGCCCGTCAGATGATTGAAGCTGACATATCGTCATCTTGAGCCTCATACGGGAGGGCCCCCTTCTAATGCCGTGTATAAATACCAGCTTCATTTACTGCTATCATAGGCTCCAGTGCTGAAATGATGTCGTGAAGAGACCCAGAGGGATTCCTGTTGTTGCCCTGTCTCAACTCCATGCTAATGTATGCACAAGCAAGCTAACAAGTTGCTAATTAGTTGAGCCAGCATCACTGCGACTGGGAGATGGCAGGAACAGGGACACTGCATGGATTGTGACTGTGTGCGTGGCAGGACATTGGCTGGACAGGGGAATAGTAATGACAGGTGTTAGGTATGGTGAGTGTTTCAGCAATTCTGCATTTCTGTCTTTGTCAGTTTGCATATGAATGGGGCAACAGGCCAGATCGTGCTAGTGTTCCAAATCTCTTTAGAACACACGTTTGTCTATGTGCTGAAGTGGCTTTATACTAGGAAGGTTGTAGTTTTAATAAATGTGATTATTTATCATTATAATTTGATAAATGCAACATGAGATTTCATATTTAGTTTGTTAAATCTTTTTTGTTGTGCACCCTCCCTAAGCACCTAATCAGAGATGTCCATTATTGTCGTGTTTGTAAGAAGATACTTAACACTTCTTGATACTGAGCACACCACCCAGGATTTTGCCACCCTGCAGAAATATAGCAATATAGATTCCTCTTTTTTGAAAAATGTAGGATTATGTGTCATGTGAATATACATAGATCTACATAAACTGTCATAACTGTCAAACATGAGAATGCCAGAGACTAATGCTTGGGGGTGCCTGCACCAGTATAAGAATAGTTTTTCTCAGAGAAAATGAGGAGGGAGAAACCCCATTGTGATTATATGTTATATTTTTAATAGTACTGAAATATGGAAGACATTTCAATTTAAACAGTAGCCCATGGGCTTTTAAGTAATACCTGGCGGGCATTGAATATATAGCAGAGATAACGTAGTAAGGACATAGTGGATACATCATTTAGCTGCGGCTTCATCATCTGGAGATGAAGGGAGGAGGAGATACGACTTTTTCCTGTGGGTTTTGTAATGATTTTTGTGTTCCATGGGACATGTGACATTCTATTGTAACCAGTGCAGAATTTGGAAGCTGTTCATGTTTACATTATTGCTTATGAAAGAAGTCTTGCCTAACTAGCTTTTTTTTTTTTTTTTCCTCTGTAATATTTTCCATTAATAAAAATCTTCTTTGAAATGCCATGTCTTACGTGGCAATTGCATGATGTGCTTGAGGTTGAATTTCTTAAATATGCTTCAGTGGAGCAGGGGTTTGTTAGAAAAACATAGCAATGGGTTTGGAAGGGAAGAAAAAGGAATCAGGGAAAGGAAGGGAGGAAGGGGAGACTCTCAGAATCAATTACTGTGTCATGTCCTACTTTCTAAAGCTCCCTGGTAATGTCCTGTTTGGCATCAGAGGTACCTAGCAAGTTCTGCAGCAAGGAAGCATGTCACTTGAACACAATTCACTTCTTGGCAAAGTAACAGAGGGCAGGGATATGTTTATGTTTCAGACCTCTTATTCCCACTTACTCCTTTATTTTTCAGCTGTTGGGGTTAGTACATTAGTTCCCAAAAAGTAAAACAAGCCTGAGAATCTTGGTAGCATGGGTTCTACTCAATTATGGCTTTTAAACAGGCAAATCAGATTCTAATTAGCACCACAGTCAGAACAAAATGGTATTTTTATTACCCACTACATTGCATATCCTTACACATATATATACCCTGCAGTTCCAGATGCGTTATACCGTTTTGGTTTTTGTTGGTCACAAAGGTAGCTTTTGTTACCTATGATTTCTGAAGTTGCCAACCTGAGCAATGTTATAAAATCATTGTTTACAAAAACACGAACAAGAAGCACTTGTCAGTTTTGTTATACCCAATGATCTAAATATATGCCTAGTGAGGAGCATAACTGCCTCCCTGTAAAGATGACAATACCATCTTTTCCCTGGAAACATGATAGAAAAGATGTATTTGTAGTTGGCAGTAAAGATATTTTCTTCAAAATCTGGAGCTCCTATATGGCCCAATGCCGTGAATGATTTTGTTGTGTACTTCTAAGACACACATTTTGTGTTCCTTCCATTAGGATGTAATGTTTAATATTGCTTAGTAAAACTCCCTTGGAAGAACATATGGTACATAGTATTCTATCATGTCAATAAGAAACAAACCATAGCTTCTTAAAAGGAATATATTTCAGTTTAAAATGATATCTGATGAAGAATGAGCTTAATCTACTGAGGAATAGAAGGGAATAAAACCTCAGGCTTTTTTTCAGATATAATTAGATACTTAGGGACCTTTATGGGTTCTAGAAGTAAACCCATGTGACCCGGTCCTATTTATTAAGACTGATGAACCTTGTTAGTGTGTTTACCATTTCCCTCTTGCATTACCACTGTTTTACTAGCTGTCTAAAAGTTTGCAGTTTTTGTGCTATATATTTTACCGTCTGACTTTCATGACTCTTTCCACAAAGTGAATTTTTTGTAGAATGCTCGGAAATTTTAAACTACTTGATGGTTCTGGCTTCATCTGTTATATAGTCATCATTATTATTATTATAAATAATAATAATACTAATTTTTATTGTTTTCCGTACATCTGTGTAGATATGTTATGAAATTTACAAAACCTTTTTACCTAACCTCAAATGCTGACCTGCACACTGAAACCATACAGATTTTGATTGCTGCTAATTATTCTGGGTAAACCTCTGGGAATCAGACCCTTTCCTAATGGCTTTGGAAGAGCAACTAAAAATTTAGTTCCCTCTCAAGAGTATTATTTACTTCTCTGTAACTCCATTTTAAGGTAAAACTTATATTCTGCATAGAGGTGGTGTCCACAAAACTGCTAGTTTAATTTTGTTAATTTGAAGTGAGGAAGAAGGAAAGAAGGGAGAGACTGTATTTGGCACTGCAGTATAACAAAACCAGCTGTGTAATGTGGTGCAAGTGGGTTATTAGATATGACATAATGTGTAGTATTTCTGTCATGGCATTATATATCTGTCAGGCTTTTGGCAGTCAATTTTTTCTGCATTTGAAGTCCTTCTCATGTATTTTCAGTGGGTATCAGTTAAAATGTCCAGAAATCCCTCTGCAACCGATCACTTTTGCTTCCTCTAAATAGCTGCCTTTAATTGATGGGTTGTTAAACTGAGTTAGGAAGCCATGGGGATCTCAGCCTACACTGTGTGGACACAACCATAATTTGACATGAAGAGAATGGATTTGGAAATGTTTAGACACCATGGCTACCTCTAGATTTTTTTTTTTTTTTTTTCAATTAGAAATGTGTGTAATTGAACACATGACAAAATTTTAATTCCTCTTTTGGTCAGGGGTGCATCCTGTATTGCATGTTTTGAAAATGTTATATATGCCTATTTTCTAGTTACTGTTAAAGAAGAGACACATAAATAATAGTTTTGGGGTTTTTTTGTAATAACTCCACAGACACAGGTTTTGAAAGAAGTTGGCGCGTGAAGCAGCCGAAGGTGGTGTGAGAGATGAGATTTTCCTTCCATTGGGAACGTGTTTTTTGACAAAAGGAACCTCCCTAGCCGTCCCTCCCAAAAACTGCAAACACAAACAAAAGCACAAAACAACAAACCCCTTAAAAATCTGTTGCTGCCTTTTCATATCTTTGCTTACAGTAGCCTATGTATCAGCAACTGTCTTGTTTAGATACCCTATAAGTCACACACTGACAGCCTTGCTGGCTTAAGTCTGTCTGCAGTGGTATATGATACTGACATTTCACATCAGAAAAAATCATCTGAAGAAAGAAAGTTTTTGACCTTTTAGCACATGCTACTACTGGATTCCTTCCTCGATATACCTCCCCTGTCATAGAATATTAAATAAACATATGAATAGTAAGGTCCTTTTTAACTAACTTCCTGCTAGGGATTTTAGGGCCACAGACTCCCAAGTGTGAATGAACTGGTGAGTTTTTACCCATAAGAAATTGCTGATGCCATTTTTTGGATGAAAATGAAACATGGGAAGTCATAATCTTTGCATTCTGTGCAACCACTGTGCAGTTTTGTGTTGCTGCAGGTTGTGCTACAGAACTGAGTAACACTCACACTTGGACTTATCAGTAACCAAAGCAGGTAAACCTTTGCAATCCTGAGTTGTTAGCTTTCCAGCTTTAACAAGCACTGACGTGGCTACTTCCAGCTGTCATTTCATGCACCTATATATATTGCTCTTAAATGCAGAGAGCTTTTCTTTTAATAAAACCAACACAAACAAGAAAAATAGCTCCTTTTTTTTTAAGCATATACATGTCAAAATCAGAGAATTAGTTTTTTAAATACCATTACTATAAATTGTTCCTTGGAAATGTGGTAATACAAACTTTCTGAATTTCTAAGTAGCTGAACACAAAAAACTGGTATTGAAAGACAAAAGTACAAATGGATTTAAGAAGACCTAGAACTTAGCTTTGAAACAGAAATCTCTGAAGTGAGATTGCTGGACAGGAGGGAGTGAGGACGACTACATACAGTCAGCTAGAAAACATTTCTCTGGAACTTTGGGGGCTATCATCTTTTCACAAAATTTCTCAGGGAAATGAGTATTTCCATCAGATCACCTTCAACAAATGTAGCTTTGAGGATTTGATATGTTGCTGTGCAGTGCTGGCTGTCACACCTTCCTTCCAGCCCTGGTGCAGCAAAGGGTTCCCAGTGCTGACTTTTTTAGACAGCCCCTGAGATCTGCCCAATGGCCAAAGTGTAGAGCTTTGGTTCATGGGGAAGTTTCCATATGCCGCTACTCGCATGGTAGCAGGCAGTTTGTGAGGGTGAGGCATTCTGGGGCTACAGTAGCAAAAACAACTGCAACTCTTTGCTTAGGGACAATCTGCTGGGGGCCCAAGGCTCAGTAAGGTATTGAATTAAAAGTAAGGAGAGCACAATTGCTTCAAAAAATGCCTGCCAGATTTTGTTTATAAATTTATATTTTGACCATGTGGTTTGATTATGCAAATCTTTATGAGTATATTGAGGATTCTCCACCCATTTTTTCTTTAATTATGTGTCCTACGGATTAAACAAAATTTATGATTTTTTTGTTTTCCACTTTGTTTTCTCTGACAAGTTTTGATGTGCTTAGGCATGGGAAAAAACTTTAGTTGAGGAGGGGTCAGCCTAAACATCTGCAGGGATCCTGTATTAATTTATTAAAAACTCTCAATTTCTAATGGGGAAGTAGGATGATGGAGTTGTAGGAATGTAGAGTTCTCTGAGACATATTTGTGCATGTGCACAACTCTGCCAAATTCTCTTCCAGCCATAAATTTATTTTACCACTTGAATTTCTTGAATTCTGTTTGGTGTATAATATTTATTCATACAGGCCCAAATTGTGGTACATTGTCATAAACTGAAAGATCTGTGCTTGGGGAATGGAAAAACCAAAAAATTTTAGTTTCACCTTTAACAGAATTTTTCCAAAGTACATCTCATTTTGGGAGAAGGAGGGAATCATAGTTAAAGGAATGTGCTTGCCATAAAGTGCAGCATGAACTCTGATTAAGCAAATTGCCATTTTTAGCTTTTCATAAGGTCTTTAGCAAAAATATAAGGTGAAGGTAATGTAGTTAATTTTTCAGAGGAACATGTGGAGCAGACACATAATGGCTGAATAGATAAATGGTGCTTTGCATGTCAATGGAGACTTCAGTGTAAAAATTCCAGTAAGTCAGTTTGCCAGTGTTGCAGTTAAGGCTTTTCATCAGTCTTGCATTTGCATTACTTGGGTAGTTTCATTTCAGAAGTTCATGTATCTCAGATAACCGATCAGTTTCATGTAACTGATCTGTATCTGTTTGTGATTCCACGTTCTTTACCTCCCACGAGTTGTACCTTTCTTGTGCAAATAAGCTGCCTCCACTGTCTCTGTTTGATCTCTGTACTACAGATGTTTCTAATTAACTCTACTGTGACAGGCCAGGATCGTATAGTTACAGAGTTGACAGGTCCCAGGGTCCTTGGAGGCAGTGGTGTGTCACCTGATGCATTCCTTTTGCTAACATCTTCTTGGCAAGCTTTCCTAATTATTACAGCCAACCAGTACCTCTGTGTTTAATATGGAGAGTGTGGAGTGACAGCATATAAAAGTCAGCGAAGAATGCAAGCTTAGGAGGATGGAAAGTGTTTCAGTGTCTGTTTGGTGGTTAGAGGCATTGGTGATGCCATTAGGCCCAATTTAATTTTTTTTCTGCATTGTTTTGTTTGGCACCAACAATGCACTTAGGCTTGCTTTTTCGCTGTTTTAAGTCAGAAATAGGATTGTAAGATTTCCTGCAATTTTCTCCCCCTAGTAATTTTTCAAAGCTTCATTATCCCACAGAAAGGACTGTGACATTCATTGTTTCTTGGAAGATTTAGATTGAAAAGATCATTGACAATCAAACATTAGCATGCAAGTTAATATGGACCAACTTCTTTGTACAGCAGATTTTAAGTGATGAGTGTGCTATG
This sequence comes from Hylia prasina, assembly GCA_013397195.1. Classification (NCBI taxonomy): domain Eukaryota; kingdom Metazoa; phylum Chordata; class Aves; order Passeriformes; family Sylviidae; genus Hylia; species Hylia prasina. The sequence goes on along the minus strand of VYXD01011545.1, from coordinate 162,835 downwards.
TCATGCACCTCTTCTCTCTTAAGATTTTTTCTCAGACTGGTTCAGAGAACCATCAATTTGGGAGTATTTGCATACACATGAGAAATCTCTTGTGCTATATGAGCTTGACTGCTCTTTGATTCTGGGTGAACTCTGCATTTAAAGGAATTTGGAAGATGTGAACAGTATTGATTAGAAGGATATTGCACTTGGAGATGGCTGGATATCCTGAAAATGTCTTCAGCTTGCTACTTATATTATCAAACAGAAGTGAAGGTGCATGCATACTTCAGTAATGAAAGATGGGAAATACCTTTCCAATAAAGAAAGACTGATTCTTTCTTACACTTGGAAATGAGAACTGCCTATCTAATGAATTAAAGATTGGGGATCTCATTCTCTTAGATCTATCACTTGAGAATAAGAGTAATTATTTCCTATTGCTCTTCACAGAATACAGTTATAATTGCCTTAATGTAACAATGTGCACATTAACACTTAATTGTTAATGTCCTCCTAATTTGAGGAAATCATAATCTCTTCATATTTCATCACTAGAGAACATTCTTACATTGAAATAGCATTTGGAGTCACTGTATAAGGGAAGAACTACATATGAGATCTTTTGCTGGGAAGGTATAATTTATACTTCTTTTTCTCCTTGAAATTTGTTTCTACTGTATTTTGGATAGTCAAACTTTTTTTAGAGGCTAAATTGCACAGACAAAATTGTTTATTTATGGAAATACATAATGGCGTTCACTGGCAGAGAAGGGTTGTGGCTTTCTTCGTCTCATTTGTGCATTCTCTTTTGTGCTGGAAGACGTACTAGTAAGGATGGAAAAATTACACAGGGGGAGAGGTCAAGCTGACAGTTGTAGTCTGCAGTGTTCCCATTCCAAATTACTTGATTGTACCTTGGTCCTTTGTACCAGACTCAAGCTCTTTATGAAAATAAACAATCCTTAGTCTGTCTTAGACTGTCCACTGAGCACCAACATTTATGCATTCAGATGTATTGTAGAAAGAAAGAATAGTCACTGCAATGGTCTCTTCACTTTATCAAAGCAAATACTTGCATTGAAAGTATTGAAGAATTAGTATCTTCTATCATTGAAACAATTAAAGGTAGTAAGACCATATCAACAACCTTAGCATGACCTTAGCAATGACCACGAGGATGGTTCAAGTGCCATTTTGTCTGGTGAGACTAAGCAAAGGAGGAAAATGTCTGTAAGTCTAAGTAGAGGCACAGCAAAGCTACACACGTTTAACACTACCAAAGTGTTAGAGAGATGTTAATGAATATGGCAGTGCAGCAGCATATTCCTTATGTTTTTGTGCCAGTCTGTGTATGGAAAGTGCATTGCTGTTGTTTGGACCAGCAAAGGTGGAAGTTTTGTGTAAAACTAGTAACAAGTACAAATGTGTGACAAATCACTGGTGTTTCCCTCTTCTATTGGCTATTTCAAAAGATAATTTATCAAAAACAAATTTTGAGTCTTTCTGTCCAGCCTGACAGAGGGCCTTAGGGAGGCTGGAAAATTAAGTGGAAAGAAGAACAGAGGGGATTTCTTGACTGGAAAAACTTTTTCCTTCTGCTTCCGGTTGCCTTACCCTATTGGTTCAAGAGACTCCTTGAACAGAGTGCCAGTCTGTTGTGCGGGTTCTTATTTCCTTTACTAGGAGGTTCTCCCATAACTCTCTGAGTTGAAGAAACTGCAAAAGGAGCAGAGCTTTCCAGGACAGGACAGAACAAGAAAGAAAGAAAGAAAAAAACCAGGGAGGGGAAAACCATCCTTATCTCACTTGCTTCTATTCACTTCATTTCATTGTCAGTGGGTGATTAGTAGACATTTTATTGTGAGGATATTAATGTCATATAAAAGAAAGGTTTTGTCCACTAGCTGTCTAGAACGAGTGTTCTGTAATGCAGTGTATACTAATATTTAAATTTATTTCAGTTATATCCTTTGGGTCCATTTTCACTAAATCACTAAAGCGCACCACATCTGTGTTCTGTTTTGTTGGAGTACAAATGGTTAATCTTGGCTTTTAACATATTACTTCAGTTCTTAGATCTGTCAGGACTGCTGATTCAGTGTTGGTTCCACAATCCAAAATACCTGTGTGCACAAAAGGAACGAGGGAGGTGGAGGAGGGCTTTTATTATAGGACCCCAGGGAACTCCTTGAAACATAGGACTGTGATAGTGGAATACTAGAGTATTTCAAAAACACCATTGGAACGTGAGCCCACTCCTCTAAATAATGTTGATTGGCATGATTATGATTCTGGAATGTCTGTGAAAGGATCACTTCTAGCATTAGCTTACAAAGTAATTTACTGACAAGTAAGAAATTAGAATTCATTTTCTTCTGTTCTCCTTGTAATACAACCATTAGTTTGTTTTCTCAAAAACATCTCCTCCCCTCCTTTTCTTAAAAAAAGCACATACCTTTTCATGAGGTATGTGCTAAAAATACTGTCATTAAAAGCAGCCTTTTCCTTCTCTATGTAAGGAAGATAGTTTAAAATTAAATTTTATTTAAAAACTTTTTTTTTCATATATATCTGGCCAGTTTAAATCTTTGTTATAATCCCATTTTATTTGGTGATTAACTGGTTTTTGTTTTCAACTTTCAGGCTTTGGGAAAAAGCATTTTCAAGAGTTCTCCTACTTAAATAAATAAGCATCTGTGTTTTAATGTTCCTTTAAATATCATTCAAGACAGATTTTATGTAGATATATTTGTTCCTTCTAATTTACGCTAGCTGTGTACCTGACATGCATATTAGTTTTCTGTTTCAAGGCAAACAACTGTAATTCTGCAGAGACTAGAAGAGAAATAGTGAAACACATCCTTCTCATCTAAAAGCCAGGCAAGTCAAATAATCCCATATCAACAACCTAGCAAACCTGTTTTTTAGAGAATATAGATATGAAAAGCTGAGAAGTAGATGCTAACCACATGAAAGATGAAATGAGAATTTAAGTAACAAGCACCATAAATTTTTCTGGCTTTAGTAAGTGCTTGTCTACTCTGCAGTCTGGAAAAAAAATCTGTATCTGTGAAACAAGCATTTATTTCTTTTTCCTCCTAATTTTTTATGATTTGTGCTGTACTGTTGCATCTGTTGAAACATTCTCTTCCAACATCCATGCAAATTCTAATTTGTGCTTGCTTCACAATTGTTCAGGTGATTGTCACGGAAAGTCTGAGAAGAATGTTCTCTCTGTGCCTGTGTGTGTGTGCATGTGTGAGTGCAACTTATCCTAATGGACAAAAAAGATATGTAATCCCTGCTAAGAAATGTTCAAAGAGAATTATTAGTGCAAACACATTTTGGCTTTCTTTATTTGGATTAACACATCTAAGTGGGATGTTGAGTTTTACTTTGGCTATGTTTAGGCTTGTTCAAAGGCTCTGACCAGATATTTATGCACCCTTAAACAGCTGTGTGAGTATGAGGTTCCTTACAATAGCATCTATACATGTGGGTGCTCATTCATTTTAAACTTCTCTTTCCGGGTCTCAGATACAATTTTACAGTTTTACAACTGTTATTCTAGTCACAAGATACATTATATGGTCTGTGCAACTTTGTCCAGAGGACAAATGTAGGAGGTAGGGAGTGTAAAGAGCACGGCTGTTCATTTCCTTCCCTGGAATCTGGGAGGACTGTTTTGCCATGACCTTGCTCTGGTTTTTCTCTACATTCTTTGCTGTCCCCAAGCTGTGAGGCTGATGTGTTTGGACAACATAATTTCGTTAAGTGGAAGTCCCCTTAGAAAAACAGATATAAAAATTGATCGGAACTCTACATGATTAAGTGTTCAGTGATTTTTTTTCTGAACTTATGATGAATTTACTTTGGAGCAAATTGTAATAAGTATTTTGATTATCTGCTTCATGTGTTCTCAGCTGGAGAGGTCTGAATTCTCTCTGTAGTTACTGTGACATGAGAAGAGTCTGGGCTTGGCCAACATGTTAAACCATACTTGCAGAAAGAGTACATCAATGAATTTTCTTTGCCCAAGATTTTGTTTTCAGTTTTAAATAGCTATCATAAGAGAATCTTAAATCTGTTTCATTTCATTCTCTCTATTTAAAGACAAGAAAGAAGCTGAAGAAGTTTGCAAGGAAATAGGAAGCAGGATAGAAAGAAATATTACTTCATTTCTGAGTACTTCTTAAGTCACTGTAAGACCATGCTAAACAATAGAAGGAATGCAAGCAAAAAAAGGAGTTGTATTTTTAAAAAAATCAACAGATTCAACAACATTCCTTTGTTCATGACAGGGTATATGTAGGCACCTGCTTGTCATGTGAAAATACCAGCTGGTGGAAAAAGCAAAAAACGTGTATTACAAAATGGTCACTGAAGAAAACATGGGTTAGTTATGTTTGGGTCACAGGTATAAACCTTTTGGTGCAGTTTTGCCCACAGGTCCATTAACAGGCATCAAAGATGGAAAAAAAAGAGTTTTACAAATGCTGTGCCTGAGTTATGGGGACACAGGCAGCCATGAAATACCACTCATCCCTTAAAAGAGCTTGTAATGAAAAGCAGTAAACTGTCCTCCAGGTATTTATCTCTTTGGTGTACATTTCTTTCATGTTTACGACAACTACCTGCCGTATACAGTATTTGATTTAATCCCAGGTTCTGCTGACGGAAGTAATAATTAAGATATTGAAGCAACTTTATTTCAGCTGAAGTTTGTTTCAGTTTGGTTGAGGAGATGCAACCTGCACCAACTTTTCTTTCCAAATTTAGAACAGTTTTGAGCATAGTGGAAACCTGAATTGTATCACTCTTATTATTTCAGTCAAGTGAAATTACATGCCAGGAAGAGAATGGAAAGCTGCAGTGTTTTATTGGCAAAGCCAGGGCCAAAATACTTTGCAGTAACTTGCTTCAGAGCAAGAGTGCCTCTTATTTGTCTCTCAGTGAAATTGCATGTAATAAATTTCCTCCTGATGCTGTATCAGCAGTAATTGCTTCTACTGTATCTTAAAAGCTTTTCATGCTTAAAGTTCTTCAGTGCTCTTTAAATTTTATGTATTGCTTTGAGTAACCTTCCTTTACAATTAAATCCCCTCCAGCTTTGAGGCTTTACTGAAAGTGAACATTGCATAAGAAAATTACTGCTGTGCTTAGAAGAGGTTTGCCAGATAAACACTTAGTTCCCAGATATATAGGTTAATAACTGCATCTTTATACCTTTAAAACAGATCATGAGTCCTGCACATTTGTAAAATCTTCAGATTAGAGCTTCTCACTCCCTTTTTCTCTCCATGTTGCTTCCCTGAGCGTCTTCCTCAAAAGAAAGGAGAAAATGGGATGGGGAGAGGTTTGTGAATTTATATAAAACTATGTAAAACATATATTCAGCTGATGTGTGGGGAAACCTATCCACATATATCACTTGCAGATCAATTCTGGCAGGAATTTTCTCAGTATTCTTTAGATCTAGTAATTCCATTGGTTACAGTTCCGATTTATATCTATATTACATTCTTACTCTGTCTGCAGTATTAAGCTCTAGTGATTTAATTTCTGAATGCTTTTTTAGAAAACATATTCTTAGCTTAATCTATTTCCTTGCCATGGAGTGATTTAAGAGGTATTCTATCCATTTGTGAAATTTTTGGCTGGGAAGAGGCTTTTGGGATTGTTGAGAGAAAGGTCATACAGTTAAAAGTGACATTAAGTTTCAGACATACAGATAGGGGACCACTCCTTAAGGGAAGCAATTCAGTGTTAATATTTCCTTGTATTTGTTTAAGAAAACTGTGTTTTTTTCAAGCACAGTGTTAGTATTCAGCTGTTTCAAGTGAAGTTATATTGGTTTTCTGTTTTCCTCTTCTTGAAGCTGTCATAGTAGAAACAGAAGTTTTCTGTTGTAAACAGTTTTTCAGTTTTGTACGGTGACCAGAGACTAATCTAAACATGATAAAAAGAGAGCTTTGTGAGCACATGTGAGACTCATCAGAAAAATCACAACTGAAAGTCTAGCAACTCGGGTGCTGATTGTTTTTAAAAAAATTATTTTATTTCTAAATCTCCAGCCAAGAAGCAAGAGGTTTTTGAAATCTAGTTTAAGATAGTGATAGAATTCCCAGTAATATTAATGGAAACTGGTTTCTTTATTAAATAGATTCTTATGCAGCATTGTGGGTGGCATAGTTGGAACAAAGTTTGGAGTTGGATTTACAGTACTAACACCAACTCATCAGTGGAGCAGATGTTTTGTTTTTTCTTTATTTGATACTTTCTTCAATGCAAGACTTGATGCTTCAGCCAAAAGCTTGTGAACTTAAAATGCTTCTTTGTCTTGTCAAATAACTGCATGCAGTTAAGATCTTCAGCATGAAGTACAATTACCTTAGTTTCATTGATCACCTGATACCCAAGGTATGTTAAGGCAAACTTTAAAAAGAATGTTTTGAAAAGGAAATAATTGCAGGAAATAGTTGATCAAGAAGTTATGGCATGTAGGACACACTGGAACTTGTGTTGCCTGAAGCAAAAAGTTCCTTCTCAATTTCTAGGCTTTTTTCAAACCTGTAGGTATTTAGTTAGAAGTTCAGAAATCAGTTTAATTTTCCATTATACAGTATTGCAGGAGCCATTGAATAAGTTAAATGGTTATTTAAAGGTATGGCCTGTATTATTAGATAATTGACTTTTTTACAAGTCAGCTTGATTAAATCAGTTGATCAGCTTCGTGCTATACTTGTTTAATGTCTGTTGTACTTCAAACTGATAGTTACTGTTGTCTGCTGCCTAAGAAGGCAGGCTGGATTCCATTGTCGCTGCACTTTTCAGCTGAATGATGAGCAAGGGGTCAGTGTGGGACTGCCCAGATGCAGGCATAGCCACAAGCAGCTGGCGTGGGCCTGGGGTGTCCCCTCCTTTTTGGGAAGCTCTGAGAGGTGCAGGAGGTGAAGGGGAAAGCAGATCTCCTGGTGTTGAAGTTGGAGGGTCACAGTCAGGTCAGCTATGTAGTGCCAGACCATGAGCTGCTCATGGCAGTGGGAGATGTGCTGGGCTGCAGGGCAGGGGGGCTGATAAGGACCATTTTCTTCTGGAGTGGAGAGTGAAAGGCTAGGCAGTACTTAAAACCTATGAACTACCAAAGGGCTAAAAGCTAGGAAAAAACCACTTGTCCTGCCTTCAAACTTATCTAATGTGTCCAAGACCTGAGAGATTGATACAGGGTCTGCTGGGTCCCTTTGGAGCCAATGTAGGGCTGACAAAGCTCTGCTAATACATGTCTAGCAGGACTTTAGGAACCCAAGTAAATATATTAAAGTAAAATATCCCGTATGTTACCCAGACTTTTCTCTTACTCACAGTATGTTCTAGCCTCTTATCCTAGGTAACTCAGGGATACAGTAGTTACCCAGTTCTACTGAACAGCTTGAATGAGGAAAATACTACCCATGACTATGTATAAGGACTACATTCTTGACTGAGAAGAAATTGGTGTCCGTTGTGCACAGGCTGTGAATTCTTCAGAATGATACAATTGCTTACCATTTTCATTTTGAGTAATGACTTGCCTGACTTGTCTGAGTTTCAAAATAGCTATGGAGAATCTAGATAACTGGAAATATAAAAACTGAAGATATGGATCAGATGGATATGATGCCTTTTCTGGAGTGTTTTGTACCAACAGTCTCTTTTTAGAAGTACTTGGACTTAGCTGGTAACAAAGATTATGGGAGTAAGATGTTCCCAGTTTTTCATTTGATGTGATCAGAGTTAATTGTAAGAAGAATATGATTCAATGTAACTTCAATTACTGTTTTCCACAGTAAACAATGTATTAAAAATGCAAAGGAATATTATATCAAGCGTAGATGTTCTATTTTGTGTTTTTCATTTGCTGGATTATATCTTGCTCTGTCAAAACTTTTCAAAAAATCAGTTATGCTGATATGCTTTCTGTGTGACAGGCTACAAGAGAACCTTATTATTCATACAACATATCTATGTGATGTTACCAAATCTATTTGTGCTGTATTCATTTTGGACTTACGGGTAGTTTGCATACTCTTAGGAGCAAAAATAGCCAGCTTGCAGTTGTGGAAGGCGTAGCAAAAAATGAATGGAGTCCACAACTTTTTCTTTGTGACCGGGGCTTTCTTTGATACACTTTCAGGCTTTTCCTTGTCTCATCAATATGCACAAAGCAGGTACTAAGTCAAAAAGCAGATACACTCTGAGGTCTTTATAAATCCTTTTGCTTTGTCACAGGCAAAAAGTTAAATGAAGGTAGGAAAGTCTCTGTCTTGACTGATTGGCAGAAAATGTCCATGCCTAGCTGTAATTGCTTATTGGATGTAATTGTTCAAAGACATTGACTTGGCAAGCCAGTCTTGCCAGACCCATGGCTCTATTGTATTACTTGTGTTGCTGAGATGCAATTTATAGCATGAATGAAGGAACAGTATGTTGTTACATGCCTAGTGAATATGGAAAAAAAGAAATCTAGAAGGTTTTGCTGGTATATTATATGTGTTTAGGAATTGGGGAATGCCTGCTCTGTGATAATTTCCCATTCGTAATTTGCAGCTCTGTTTCCTAAATGGTCTCTGGAACATTTTTTGACAAGTTGGAACTAAGATGGCAACTTAAAAGATCAGAATATGAAATCAATCAGAAAAGGATGTCAGAATGACTTCTTCAATTATGTCAGTGCTGTTGGATGCAGGGCAGTTACTGTTCCTCTCTCCTTTGTCCCATTTGCTTGCCTTGTAAGGTACACAGATGCACACATTGACCTGTGGCAGCTGATGCTATAAATGTATCTACTGAGGGCAAATTCGAGTATATTCCTTCACTGATGAAGTATATTCCTTCCTCTTATGCATTTCTTCTCTGGCATGGACTTTGCTGGCCCTTCTTTTTTTTTCCCCTCACAACCTGAGGAAACTTGCTCTCTGAAACTTTGTTTGATTTTATTTCCAACTCTCAAATGTGTGAAATGCACTGGGAATTAAATTACAAAGCTGATGTTACTTCATGTACTGAAAACTAACTCCCATTTGAGGCATTTCATCACTGTGCACACTTGAGACTTTACAGTGTGGCAGCAGGGCTGTAAAGCGCCTAAACAAAACATTATGCAATTATTAAAAACAAGATAAAGTAATAGTAATAAAAGATGTTAAAGGGGGAAGAAACTGTCGGCCAGGTTTCTAGGGAGAGCTGCCAGGTGCTGCATATGCCTGGTGACATGCATTTGGCAAGCATGTCCTTGAGACCTGATACAATGTGCTGGGAGGCAGCAAGGATTCCCCTGTCATTCATCCTGCTCACCAAGCAGTGCCGTTCTGCTGCCTGGATCGCAGACATTGAGCTGAAGCCACAGTCGGGGATATGGAGGGAATGGAAGAGAGACATGGAAGAGAAAGCTGCTGCCCTCTGGAGGGGTCCTTAGCCATGAAGCAGGAAGGCAGCTGGGACAGAGGTAAGCCCCAGGAATCACTTCTGGAGTGAAACAGTGCAAAAGCAGGTGTGGAGAAAGAGGAGGAGGAGGATGCTTTGGACTCCTTTTGACCTCTGAGCCCTTGCTCAGCTGAAACTGATCTCTGTGACAGCAAGTTCTAGTCCTTTGTTAACACAATCTTACGCTCCATCTTTTCATTGCTCCTTTTATGTATTATGTTCACAGACTAATATGCGTGCCAAGCACTAGTTTGTTGTTTCTCATATTCTCACTCATTGACCATTTGTATGAGGGAACTACTGCCTCTTGTGAAAGGAACTGACTTCTCTTTACTCCTGAAATGTCTTTTTATTGAGAGAGGAAGAAAATCAATTTTTTTTCACAGAGTTCTATTTTTCAGCTGTTTTTCTTTGCATGAAAATCATAGTTAAAACTTAGATTTAGGTCTAGTGAAGCTATCCATAAAGTTGTGTTCAGTTCATTGAATGCTTTTAGGAAAAACAGTTGCAAGAGGTAAAACATTTATTTCAGCATACGAAAAGGAAATCTAAATATTAGAAAATACTAATTAAATTATAAGAGTTTAATGCTTCTCTGGTTCAAGTCCAGAAGTTACTTACACAGCAATAATGCTTGCACCTTTATTCATCCTACATGCTACCTAGCTCTTTCTAGCTGATGCCTGTAGTGACTGCTTCAGCAAAGAAATAGTCTTGTGAGAGCTTCTTTATCTTATGACTGTGTGAAGAGATTTGGGTGAAGTTCAGGTGGCAGAAACTACTCCTGATGTTGGCAACTCTCCTGTCTGTGCAGCTGTTCAAATTGCATTGCAGAAAACAAAACTGAATGTTGAAATTGTTGGAATAACAGATAAATCTGAAAGTTGGCTGTACTGCTCCTCTCATCTTCCTAATTAGATATTTATGTGTTCTCATAGTATTCAAATCATCTGTGGGTGTTTTCCCACAGCAGTGATATAGTGCTGTTTTTACCAGAGAAAACCCAAGGTAGGACTGCACACAGGAAGTTTGTTATGTGGCCAACACTGGACCATTTTGGTTCAGGTCCCTTCTCTACCATTTTGTGCTTTGTCTTCTCTCTTGGAGGCTATCTACCTGCCTCTTTGTTGTTAGCCGTAACAGACAAGGAAATAAGGTGGATAATCAAAGAAGGGTCTAACTTGAGTATTTATTAATATATTTTTCTTTTCCAGTGTCTCAAAATGTCTTGATGAGCTTCTTCTTCTTTGGGCCAGCATTGTGCAGAAATTAGGGTTTTTTGCAGGAGAAAACAGGGCTACAGGGAGCCCATCGTAGCAATTTCATCATTGTACTTTGACACTTGGTGCTCATCACCTAATGAGTCTCACTCAGAATAATACCTAGTCAGGTACTAAGTGCTGCGAGGTGCAATCCTCTGGGTATTCAAGATCCTCCTGAGAAATCTGTAGGTGTGGCGAAAGGTTTCTGTTCGCTTTCCCTGTTGGTAAGTTAGAAGGGTGAAGCCTTAAAAGCTGTCTGCTGTTGCTTACCTTTCCTGCTGTGGGAGCTGTGTTTAAGTGAAAAGAGCTCTGCTCTGGATAATGTCATCTGGTTGGAAAATAACAGCCTTGATTTGTCAGAGCTTTAGACAAAAACAGACAAGAGTGTAGAACTATTGTCTCTATCCTAAGATTAAGTACATGGTATCTTACAGCCCTTCACTGCAAATAGTGAATCAGTAGAACTCAGCAGGTAATTCTGCTGTCAATGTATATGTTTGATGTTGATCTGCAAAATCCATCAGGGCAGGCTGTAAACAAAAATGTGAGAGTTCTGTAGATACAGGATGTAACCCAACCAGCCCAATCCAAATTGTTTCTGCTGAATGTTTATTGGTGATGTAAATCTTAGCCTTACTGACAAGGGGGATTTAGAGTACAAAAACCTAAGTTGTTTCCTGAAGCTGTAATAAGTCAGTAGGTACGGAAAGTCTTCTGTGCTGAACCTTGTATGAGATTACTTATGGGTCATCAGTGGTTTGGTTAAGCTCATAGGAACTTTTGTTTACACTGATACTTCTACTAGTATCAAGAGAATGTTTAAATTTTCTGCAATCTTAATGGGTACTGAAAAGTCTGGGTTATGTCTTTCAGCTGAAACAGACAATGAGAGCTACAAACCTTGAAAGTAGTGTAGCTTCATGCTCTACTTGTTCAGGCAAACCTTGCTTGGCCCTATGGCAGTTCAGAGAGCAGCTTGCTTTTCTGCTGTGTGTAGTGTTGCTGTGCTAATACTGCACACTGCTTTTGGGGGCTGGAGAAAGCCTTTAGCCCAGAGACCAACATTTGGAATAGCGGAGAGGGCTACAAACATTTTTGCATAACAGGTCCACTAGTACCTCTCTGGAGACTGGAAACCAAGTCTATAAACAGGGGAGCAAGATCTGAGTCAGTAAGGCTGGCTCAGATTCTGTCAGGGACCAGGTTTTGTATGAGCGCAGACCATGACCCTTGACTCCTGGTATCAGTCACATCAGTATAAACCAGCAGACATCAACAGGGTTAATAAGTGAAAAAAATAATGTAATCAGAAGTTGATTTAATTATCTGTTAGTTCTAATTAGAGTATTTTGTGTGGTTTAATGATTTTGTATCAGAAGAGTACATGGAGCAATATATATAAATATGTTTGTTTACCCCAAGGTAGGGTATAGGAGGGGCGTGTGTGTATATATGCCTTAAAAATGGACTGAAAATCCTGCTAGCAAAACAGAATTATGTGGGTGAAACCTGCACACTGGAGAGTCAAGACCAGAGGTTCTGCTTCAGTAAGTCAGGGTTGTCATATATTATGGGAGCTGAAATGCCATTGTTAACTGAACCAAAATATTGATCTTACAGTTCATTAGAAATCTTGGTGAAATGAGCAGCTCGCACTGAGCCATCTGAAGAAGTTTTTGTTTCTAAAATACTTTGAGCCCAAAGTAGAGTGTTGAGGAGAGACAGCTGGAGGGAGTGGGGTTGAGAAAAAACCCTGTTTTCTCTTTTGGTGCTTGCGCGGAATTCTGAGAGCTTGGGACAGTTGCTGTTTCAAGAAAATTTCTATTTGGCAAAGACATACGGTCTCCTGACACAGCCAGGATCTATAAACTAGGCCTGCAGTAAGCTCTTTCACACATTTACCCATTCCTTCTTTGGTTAAATAATTTTCGGCAGCACACTTGACACCTGTAAATGTGAGGGGTCTGCACATCCCCCCCCGGACCAGACCTGTAAGCTGTGTGAGCGGGCTGGGCACAGCTAGCTGATTCTTATTTATCCTGACCAGAAGAATGTTAAAAATGTGCTGGCTTTCAAGGGTCAGAGGCTAAAATATGGATGTGTTTATTGCATATTTTGGTTGTCCTTTTAATAGACAGTTTGACACATTCTTTCGGTGAACTTTCCAGAAGACAGATAGCTCAAAATGGGAACAGGAAAAATCGCTCCTGTCAGAATTCCCATACATGTAATTACCTTCAGGTGTCGAATGTACTTAGTGACTGCTGATTTTAATTTTTTTTGCTGTTCAAACCTTTATGACTTCTTGTCAGTGACGTATTAAATTTTATTAATGTGGACATTCTTAAAGGGAGGATATGAAAGATCAGTTGTTTCAGACTTTGCTTTCCCTTATAAAATGGCCCATATCACATTGTAGATAATTGTTTTGCAGACATGCTTTTGGTCCACTTTTTCACTCAGCTTTATGGAGGAACCTAAGTTTTCTTGCATAGCTGAAGCACTGAAAGCTGCTCTTAAGGCTTTCCTTCTGTATGTGTTATAGCTGGATCATTATGAAAAGCTGTTTTGAGCTCCTTTGTTCCTCTGCTTTTAAGCTCTTTGTGTGTGATATGCTTAACTGTTTTAGAAGTTATTAAATCAGCTAATGTACCAGGGTGCAAAAATAGTGGCAAAATGTGCTTCTTAAAATTACTAGCCTGGGAATGTAATTGTCAATACATATTACTTTGCATTCAAATGAATGCTCACTTTTTTTTTACAGTAGCAACTAATGGAAGGGTAAAATTATTGTACTCAGTAACCGAAAGCCCCACAATACAGAGGAGAGCAGTATTGAGAAAACATAGTATGAAATCTGTTTAGAATATATCAGGCTTTAAGTTTTCCCAATGACTGGGAATGTAAATCAGGTACTGAAAAAATGGTGGAGATGATGTAGTCAATTAGAGAAAGGAAAGTGGGTGTTTTATTATGGATGGACATATTTAGATAAAATCACTAGAAACAACAATCAAAAAGAATTCAAATTTTTTTTTTGTGTCAACTCACTAATTTAATTACACCTTAGATAGCCTCTTGCTGGTCCAGGACTGCTGAAATAATACAGCTCTTCTTTTTCAGTCATAAAGTGTTCTTTTCAGTCGGTTCTCCATATCCAAGAAAAACCGGAGGTCAGCATGTTTTTAGCTTGTATGAATGCAGTCTCAACATGACAGAAGGAGAATGTTTGAACTAATTACAACAGGAATCATTGGTTTTGTTCATACAGGAACCTCTTTAATATTTGGAAGAGTGGTTTAATGATGTGATCTGGCATTCATTCTGCAGTGTACCATCATCAGACAGAAAAAAAAAGGAAAGATCTCAGTTGGCATTTTTGCCTTAGGGCTGCTGAGAGCTGATTATTCTTCTAATCAGAACCATCACAATCAAGGCAGACAATTAGCTAGGTTAGGTCTCTGCTGATTTCTCCTGTGGCCCTAAGCATCAGATGGCCTTGAGCACTCTTGAATCCTATCAATAAGGGTTCGAGTAATACCTGTTTTGCTCCACCTGTTGTCATTAAGACCCTCTTTTATTCTATTGAAGTGCTAGGTTGTGTTCATGCTTATTTATATTACTCTGATTATGGAAGGTATGAACTGTTGCTCAAAAGAGAAAGTTTACCAGCTTAGGCAATAAATAGAATTTTAGTTCCTAGTGTGTAGCATGAGATTGTAGACATTATTTTGGTATACCATGCGTGTGTTGTGAATGTGTACCTAATTCTGTATTTCTATCAGTAACATTTATTTCCATACATAAACACATATATTTAAACAGTCAGCTATGTAATCAAATATACAACTTGAGGCTGTCATGGGGTGAGCCTTTGTGATTGTAAATGGCAATATGCTCCTACCTGCAGCCTGTTTCAGTCATTAATTCTGGTTTTCCTGTATTATTTTTGCACACAGCTGATGCTGTTCTGCTTAGCTGGAGTTTGTCTGCCCAAGTGGTCTATTGGATGTCTAAATTATTACTAATAATGTAAATTTCTTAATATTTTTGTGGCATAAAAAATAGTATGGAGTAACAAAAAGGGTTTAAGATTTATTTTTTATTTCAGAGTACAGATTCTTTCCATTATTTATGAAAATAAGAATTAATTCTTGAGACAATCTGGGAGTTTTACACTATATTTACACTATTTTTAAAAGTAATTAGTCATGTTCAGATGATTCTTTTTCTGTACTTGTTGATGGAAGACCTCAGCTAACTAAGTGGCTGTTTTGAAACAGTGCAAATTGCAATCCCTGCAACATAATAAAATTTTGGAGACGGGGGCTGGTTTTTTTAGTGTTAGCAGAATGAAGATTCTTGAGTTTTATACATTTTGAAAAATTTAAATAACAATGTTCAATAGATTAAAAAAAATAATTTTAAGACTGTAGAAATAAGAAAACCATGTTTAGCCAGTCAACCCGAACATATTAAGACGTCATCTCTGTTGTGCTGCATTGGAAAATGATCTCCATGTTTCAGGTTGAGAAGTTTAAAATAATTGATTTTGAAACTAAGAACAGGTTTCAACTAGCCTTTACACAAATTTACTCATTTGTAGTGCATTAACAAGAGAGGATATTCCATACCCTATGTGTTTCCAGTGCACTCATTTGAACAGACTGTTTCTACACATCACACACATACACGGCTGATACTAACCAGTGGAGCCAGTAGTGTTTTTAGGCCTTTGCTGCCTGAGTATTTAATCAAGAGCATCATCTCAACATATAAAAGCGAGAAAATTACTAAAAAATGGCTAAAGTGAATTAAGCTTTAACGTTTGAACACACAGGAATAATGTGCTGCCCACCTACATTCAGATTGCTGGTAAAGATCAATAATATTGATAAAGTCTCAAGTCATTTGTTATCTTGCTTAGTGTTGAGATAGTGGTGGTAATGTCATGGCCTTCTAATGGACCGAAGAACCGTATTTAAAATGTTAATCCCAGTAAGAACTTTTTTTTTTTTGGTGCTATGAAGTGTGCCCACTCATTAAAGTAAAAGCTTTTTAACCCTTTCCCTCTGTCGATTAAGAGTCAAGTATTGACCACTACAGATATGTAGTTCAGTTTCCCAGAGATAGAGTAATTAAATGAAAGGAATTACTGTAATATTATTGGTAATAAATGATTCTCAGTATGAAGTTCTTCATTATCAGGTTTCATATCATAAAATGCTGTGTTCACACATTCTTTTTTAGCTGGGGTAGTTTTCCTCTGACATCAGCACAATAATGAATAATTTTACATTCAGTCCCTGCAGATTCACTGTTTAGTTGAGTGCCTTCTGTACAGTTAAGCCTCATTTCAGGAAAGTATTTAACCATTTACCTAAATCCTTTGGCTTTGTGTGTGCTTAATTCTAAAGCATCAGCTTAATTGCTGTCTTGAACAGAGCTGCTTGTTAGAATAGAGCGCCTTAATAGTCACGTCTGTAACCTTTTAGGAACTTTGGAGCTACTGTGTCAGGATGTATTTTTTACATCAGTCATAGCCATGATTTAAATGAAGAATAAATTTTAATGCGTTGTTACTCAGACGATTTTGTAACCAAACAAAAGATCTCTTAGCATATATTTAAGGGCATTCAAATGCCAGAGTTAAAAACCGGCAAGATGTGAATAAGGAGGAAAATGCAGTAAAAGCTCAGAATACTTGATCATTAACAGAACTAGTTTATAAACAAAGGCAAAATCACTCAAATGAAATGGCAAAAAAACTCCAGTTAAACAACTTGTTTCAACAACTCATCAAAAACAATATGGTAGTTTACCAAAAGGCAGTAATATTTTGTTGGCTTATTTCTTTCTGTAGTTCAAGGAACAGTTAACCTTTTTAAAAAGGATTTGAAACGTTCAGGATGCTTTGTTTCTTTGATGTAAAAGCTGATGCAGATAGATGCATTATTATACTTAAATTAGAGCCTTAATAAATTAAAACTTATTTATAATGTATTCAAAATAGTGATTTTTATTTCATTTGACATCTTTAATGTACAAAAGAATTAAGATTTTTTTTCCCCCCCACTTAATCTAGGAAGGGAAAAGTTAGGAAACAAAAGCAAATGACCCTCATATGCATCATGTTGTTTGCACATTTGTTGAACTCCTAAGGTTTCAATTGCCTTTGGCTCCTGGGATCACAGAAGGCATAATTTAGGTGGGTTTTTTTTGGTTTTTTTGGTTTTTTTTTTTTTTTTTGAGGGAATGAATTGGGGTTGTCTATACATTTTTCTTGCCATGTGGTGGAAAAAGCAGGTGTAAACAAAGTTTGTTTATGTTTGCTTCACAGTAAACATTCCTGCAATACATCTTTGGGCACAGATAACCTCTCAGCAACCTTAAAGAGAAAGCTTGAACAAAACAAGAGTGTTCCTAGAGAAATGGATTAGGAAGTCTGCATCCTTAAAGGCACAGGACAAGTTGGACAATATAAAACTCTAAGATGTCTTTGAAATGTGGTAGAGGATTTTTCAGTTGCATTTTTTTGTTGTGAGTCAGAATGTACAAGAAGAAAGGACAAATCTTGAGGTCTGAATTCAGTTTCCGTCAATCCTTAGTTACTTATATTGCAGACAGTAGAAAACTGCTTCATTTGTCTAGGATTTTTTTATGTGGAAGACTCCCTGGAGACGTCGTGAGATGCATTTGAACATAGATTTTAATACATTCTCTTGCTATTTATTTTGATTAAAATTTGATCTGGATGGTTTGGGATAACAGAAAGCAAGATTTATGTTTTCTCTAATGAGTAAATTTCTCTTCAAAAGGAGCCTTGTCTCTGAGGGGTTCAGGAGGAAAACTCTTGCCTATGTTGCAGGTGAAAATGTTCAAATGTTAATAATTTGAGCAATGATTGTCAATTGTTCTTCAACAGTGCGCCATCATAGATTATAGATTACTTTCTTTACTATGAAAATTATGGTACGATTTGAATATCTGGTAGAAATGGACAGGTCTCAGGCCCAGAAATGCACTGGAGCAGATACTTTTCTGTTTGGTGACCAAGCTGTACCACTCAAGTATTCACAGACTGTAGTTTACAGATCTTCAAGATAACCAGACCAGCTGTTGAAAAAAATCCATCATGTTTGTTAAGCATGAAGAGCCCAAACCTCTGGCTATGCAAAAGATGACCACTATTAGACTATGCTAAGGACATAAGGCTTATTTAATATAGTCTTGATATCTTCTGTTGACCAGTGTTGGGAGAGCTTTGTTGGTCTTGATAAGAGTTTCTCTGGCCCAGCATGACTGCTCTCTAGCTTTTCAAATTGATGTGCTCTAACTGGGATTTTGCCCACACAAGTGATCTAAGTTCTGTCTGGTGCTGTTTAGCACCAGATTGTGTGTTTATGCCTCCACTATTAGACTGAGACATAAACAGTTAATTCTTGAGTTTTAGGGTTTGTTTTGTTACTTTAATGCTGAACTAGTATTTTGGAGTAAGAAAGGAAGAAATAGTTTGTATGCTCAGTAATTAATTTTAACATCTAAGGAAGAATGTAAAGGCTTCCCAGTAGACAGGAATGGGTTTTGCTCTACCTGTGCACTCCCTTCTTCACACCTGCTTTCTGGTGTCTGTATAATAAATAGGATGAAGAAAGGGTGTGCAGGAAAAGAATAATTTAGTTTAATTTTTCTGTGATACTCTCTGCTTTTTATCTTAATGCTATCTGTGCTTTGAAAAATAGTTACAATATTTCAGGCAGACAAGATCATAGTTCAGGTGTAAATGAGAATTTCACTACAGGTTGAAGATTAGAATTCATTTAAGATTAATTTGGAAATAGTTTTAAGAAAAATGCAACAGAGAAATTAAGAAAATAGCTTCAGTTTTACCTTTCTGAAATGTCTGATTGATCTGAGACTAGTGCATTTTTTTCTTTTTTCTCCCATGTTAGTAATTTACACATATATAAAAAAGTAAGTGAGCAGGTTTTGCACATTTTGTCACTTCTGTCTTTACTTATACATATTGAAAGACTGTTTCTGTCACTCTTGAAGGAATAAGAATTCCAAAATTCCACAATAGGAACCATGTTATGGGAGCTTCATAATTTGAAAAGGGATGGGAGGGATAATATGAAGTCTGCATTGAATTCCATGGTTTGTCAGTCTTATTCAGTTAAAAAAAATAGTTGCACATCAGATCATAATCTTTGTAATTTCTTGGGTGTTTTTAAAGACCAGGTGGCATTTTATAGTGCAAAGCTTTTCAGATCGTATTTGTAAACAGAGAAACTGATTTAGATCAGGACCTATTTTATCCATGATATACAAAGATAGATATCTCTAGGTGAAAAATTGTTTTAAATCCTATTGTTCAGAGTCAGTATGTATCATGAGTAAGCCTGATGAAAAATTCTATAGTCCATATGCTGTCTTTAGAAGAAATTATAGGAATGAAAAGAAATTCCACCATTAATAATAGTGGTACTAGTCAGTGCTCTTGCAGTCTGTAATTTGAAACTCCAGTTGTTCCTTTGCTAGTTTGCCCAGCATAAAAGAGAGACTACTATGAAAGGGTGAAAGGAGTAAGGTTAAATTACTGTATTTATCTGTAGAACTTCCTCTAATATGCTGTTTCTAGGTTAGGAAAGAATATACTTTTCCTACGGGTCTCTTAAATAGACACAAGACAATTATACAGCGAAAAAGTTCATTGATTGAAGCCCACTTTCTGGAAAACAAATTGTCTGCTAATAAATTTATATACTCATTAGCTATTCTAACTTGAGTTTTATGTAAGTTCAAATTACTTTTGATAGTGTATTTGAATGTATAGTTCATTCATGTTAATAGCAAGCTGTGGTTTCATACTGAAATTTCTTATGTTCCTGGGTCTGTTTGTGGAGGTCTGTGATGCTTCAGGGCCTTTTTCCTCCTCCATATTTTGCTCATGTCATTTTATATTGTATCTGGTTGCATTCACTGTGGCTGGAGGATGGGGATTATGACCAGAGCTTGTTAAAATATACACTGTTTATTAGACATAAAAATGCTGTGAAACATCTCAAGGGTTACTTTCATTTTACACTCTTGCATATTAGGAAATTAAATTGTCAGTTTTACAAGTTGCAAATTATTAGGGTGTCTGAGTTGCCAAATTCTAATTTGATCAAAAAATATTTTAAAATTAATTTTAAAATATTGATTGCAAGATTAATAGTAAAACAATGTCAGAGAAAAGCATTTCTGTAATATGGCAAGTGTAGGTATGTGCAACAGACAAGCAGTTTTATCAAAGTATATGTTTCTTCTCAAATGCTGCCAATATATATTGACTGGCTGAATTGACGCAGCTTTTTTTTCCCCTGGGAGTATGAAAGAGATGGAGATTTCAGTTTATACAAGTTAAGCGTCGCTCCACTTTTTATATATTAGTGAGAAAGAAAATTTGTGAAGCTGACTTGCAGGACATACACTTCCTTGTGGAAGCTGACTGCTGTTTATCTCAGTTATACAGTGTGCAGATCAACATGCTTGTTGGGCAAATGTTCTTTTCTTTCATTTTGTGAGTGTGAGAAGCAAGACCTTTCTGCAGATAGGGCATTGTTCTCCATATCCATTAACAGATGTCAGCACATGCCTCAGGCAGGGTTAGCAAATACCACTCACAGAATCACATTCCATCAAGACTGATAGACTCTGTCTTCTGGGTTAGACACACGGTCAACACATGTTGCTAGAGTCTCTGCTAGTTCAGAGACTTCAGTAGTACTCCTACCTGTGGGTTTTTATTTTATTAATTTTATTTTGGTTTTTTAAGAATGTAAACCCCTAAAATACTGTTTTCTCCCAAATGTGACTGATAGTAGAGTATGTGTCAAGCACAGCAGAGCTCAGATAAAACTTGTTTGCTTTTTTAAGGAAGGTATGTAAACAAATGAATCAGCAAACTGCCATTTTTCTGGTATAGGCAAGAGATGGCTGAGATAGTTTTGTATTTTCAAGCAAAATCATTGAATAAAAGATGAAGCTGACATCTTGTATGTTGTTAGTGCCTAAAGCTGACAAATGTAGAGTCATGTGTGCAGGATATTGATGACCACATTTAAAAATATGTGAACAGTTATTACCAGATCTCCTCATTCCACCTCAAATAAAGCATCATAAATGTTGCTGATGAACTCCAGAGTAGTACTAAAGTGACCACAAGTAATGAGCTTGTGTCCATGAATCAATGTAACAAAGATTGGTGTCAAGCCAGATATTTCGGATTCAAAGTGGTGTTAGAGGCTCTAAACACAAATCTCAGGCTGCCTTTAGTCTGTTATTGGGTGTGGTACCATTCAGATAATGTTACTAGGCTTCAACACTAAAGTTTGTCATGTAAATCTGAGTGATGCCTTTGACAAAACAGTAGTTCTTCTTTTACCTTTGCCTCCCTTCTCTCTTCATCCAACTTTGCAAGTTAAACGCCCAGAGCAATGGAAAATAAATAGTCAGGTAGAGACCATAGCCAGGGGTTTAAAGCTATCAGAGTTGGGACAGCTGGGAAATGAGAGTTTGACCTCACTAAGAATAGTGCTGTGACATGTTACACCCCATTACAACCCTTATCATCAACAACATGACTGTTGCTGCTCCCCCAATGCAATGAGTTCCTCACTTCACAAGTTGCAGCAAAAGAGAAATTCTTAGAGATGAGGTGTAAGTCATATGTGCCAGCTTTAAAGGAATTTTACAAAAACAGAGTCTGAGGAAATAGTTTTAATAAATTGCAGGAAGAATGTCCAGCTCTTCGACTAGGAGATGTAGAATGATGGGAGGTTAAGTGGGTGGGGCTGCTGCAGTACTTGAGAATCTCTGGAGTACTCAAATTTATAGGCGGGAAATAACAGTTGATTTGTTAATTTTCTTCCTCATACCTACTCATGGAAGAGCAATTAGTTTCTTTTTTTTAATGTTTGCCTTATCACTGAACATATATCTTTCTGCAGTGATAGCTATAAAAAAGTCAATATAGGACTCAACTCTACAAACAAACATAGTTATGAGTGTATAGGGAAATTATTAACCATAAGTGGAGTAAACACGTTTCTGTAGAATTTATTTCTTAGAGAGCCCTTAAATAATAAAAATAAATAAAATATGTCTACTTTAAATTAGTGGTCACTGTTAACGATTATGATACAACTGAAATTTTCATTAGCCAATAGAACTGGAAAAAAGGTATTTCAGGTCTCTCAGGTTAATGGAATTAACACAAGATATGTCTTTCAACGAACTATTACATTTTAAATAGGACATTTCCCTTTCTCATTAAAACCTCCTCCCTTACTCCTGTGTTTTGCAGGGTTTTTTTGCTGTGATTCTAATAGAAGACTCCTGGATGTAGGTTTTCTTTGTTTTGCAAACAACGTGTTTCAACCAAGGCACTTAGGAAGTTTTCAACAATCAGGCCTTATTAAATAGAAAAAAAGAATAGAAATGTTAATTTTTTTTCCATCCAGAAGCCTAAAGCCTTTTATCATACCAGAGGAGGTTTGATGAGGTTTCTTGGTTCTGGAAATTGAGAGAATTAAAAGTCTGTAAGTGCTCACCTGCAGCATAACCATAAACTTCAATAGTAAGTGAAGAATGAAGTTCGAGAAAGTGAAGTTGGATCAGTTATTTTACCAGTGTTGTAAACCTTGGCCTGGCTTATCTAGGATTTCAGAGCAATTGCTGATGTGGACGTAGGTGCTTCTGACATTTCAAAAGGTCTAGTTTTTTAATCAGCACAGGATAAAAATAATTTTCATGAGTTTAGTATTTTTTGTAGTATTTCTTTAGTCCTGGCTGAACATTCTACGACTCTTCTGAGTTATTCAGTGCTGAACAAGTTTTTTTCTTTAAAAACCTGAATGCTAGGGCAAACTGATTTGTTTCATGTTTTTTCCCATGTTCTAGTCCCTATAGTAAATCACTTGCTTTTCTCCATTAAATAGGCAGCATGAAGTGCCAGGTACAATGGTAGCTGATGAGAACACTGTTCTTTAGCAAAGAAAAAAACCCAGCCTTAGGTCAGGAAGGAACAATGTCTTTTATACTGGTACTGTTGGCTGGTAGGAAGAGATAAAGGCAGAAGATTCTGCGGAGAGACAAGCCACATAAACATGATGCTTTTTCTCATGAAGTCCATCTTAATGCAGCTCCCTTCTTTCTGATTTTTGCTTTTGAATGCACCCAAGTAATGTGGAAAATCTCCCAGATGAGAGGAACATAACAAGATTAAAAGGGGAAGATGTGTCTCCCCTAGATGCCCATGACGTGAAATGTAGAGAGATCACTCGTCTCTTTCAAGAAATGTGATAGATGCTTGCAGCCAGTTGTGAAACAGTAATCTGAAGTCTGATGAACTCTTTCAAGTGCAAGAGCCTCATTCTGCTCAACTGTGTAATTATGATTTAAGCGAGCCAGATGAAGGCAGAGACCTGGGCGCAACATTTTGGGAGGCTTGTTCCAGCGAGAGTGAATGGGAGAATAGAAGGAAGGGTACAAACAATAAGTTTCTCTGCCTGATTGATAATGAACTAGTAATAAGTGGCCTTAGTATACTAATGTTTCCCATGGAAGCCTGATGATTGCTGAGAAGCTTTAGCTGAGTGCATGTGACCATGTGTTATTTTGATCAGCTGTAGCACAGCAAAGCTGTGTAATTATCATAATCTAACGATTAGCTTGGCATCCTTTCCTAGTATTTAATTACTCCAATAAATGCTAATTGAATAGAGGACTTAATGACAAGAGAATAAGTTTCTTTCTGCATTGTGTGTTTAGCTTGCAGTCTTTTCTAGGCATAATTTGAATACTGTTTCATTGAACAACAGCCTTGATTTTGGGTCCTACATGGTGTTTTTTCATGCTGTCTTAAACTTGTTCTAAGTTGTGAAACTGTAACCCGAGGACTGAAAGGTCATGGACTGCTTCTTTTTATTAGAGGGGTTTTTTTTGTTTGCTTGCTCAGGGTAGCAATATCATGCTAGATATCTAAAATGTCAATGGCTTGCTACTGTTAGCAAACACACTTCTCTTAGCATCTGGAAAATGTTGAATTTTCTTTTCGTTTGAATAGGGCCAAAATTAAAATAGCTCTTTGATTGCTTCATTGTTTGTGCATCAGAATCGTTGTTGATGTCAGCAGAGCTATTGGAACAGAGTTTATGTACGTTGTGACAAAAGCCAGTAAAAAGAGCAGAAAAGCATTAAAGAGGTTATTTTTCCATAGCACAAAAATAGCATGTTTAAAATTATCTGCAGTAAAATGGTACACGTAATCCCATAATCCCTCAGATAATTAAAAACCACAAGATTTCCCCCATCACACTTAAAACTGTTAAGCTGGTTGAAATGAGGGGGCTTGAAGTGTGTAAAAGAATAACAAGACACAAGTTATGCTGCTATGTTCCAGTCACAGCATGTGAGTAGAGCTTCAAATAGTGCTAATGTACTACACTTGCTGTCTAAACACAGACAAAAACGACGGGCAAGCTCAGTGCCATGGAATGGTAAATAACTACATCATGACATCCTGAGAGCAACTGAAATGTTGTCCTTTTAAATTGTTAACAGTTTCCGGAAAATGTTTGGATTTTGTGTATTGGGTATGCAAATAACTACTAACACTCATCTCTCTGTTAATAATAATTTAAGCAAATAGTTTCATAACCAGTTGAACAAAAAAATTTCAATCTATTTCTATATTTTTTCAGTTCAAGCTTTTCCTGTGCTTAGAGCATTTGTAAGAGGTGTTTCTCTTGTCTAATAACATTTAAGCTACTGGAGATTCACCCTTTATCTGGATACCTATGGGATCTTCTCACCTGGCCTGCTTTTTTCATGGTATTTGTAGGAATGGACTTTTCTCTGAAACCTCACTGTTTCAATTAAATTTAATTAAAAAGTGGCTTAGCCTCCATGAAAGTAAAAAAGGAGGAGTTCCGTGACCAGCATTCATGGTCATGTATGCACGTACTGCTCAGAGAAGCCTTTTTTCCTTAGGAAACAGAACAAATAACATTTTGCTGCGCTGATCTGAAGAATTGTGAGTAACTGTAGTTTGTATTTATCCCAATAATAAATCAGTTGGGTGGATTTTGTTGATGTTGTTTTACATTTCAGGTTATCATTTGAGAAAAAGGTGACAGGGCGAGGCATTTGGCAGTGGCAGTGTCCTCTGCATGTTGGTGTTAACAGGCTGTGCAGGCTCCAGGCGTCAGAATAGGGGCCATTTGCATCTGATCGTTTCCAATACCTGACTGAAGACCAGAATTTCGTAATTTATTGT
Source organism: Hylia prasina (assembly GCA_013397195.1). Lineage (NCBI taxonomy): Eukaryota > Metazoa > Chordata > Aves > Passeriformes > Sylviidae > Hylia > Hylia prasina. The sequence goes on along the minus strand of VYXD01011545.1, from coordinate 137,806 downwards.
CAGAGCAATTATTTGGAATCTTTTCTGGTTCACAGTGTAGCCTTGCTTCATGCATTTGACAGAACAGATTCCAAATAAAGAAAGGTTGACACAGTAAAAGGCAAATTTTCCAGTACACTTATCTTGAAGTAGAGCATCTGGTCCGCTGATTTTACAGGAAAGGCAATAGAATATAACTAATAGGATTTGTAAGGGAAGTAACAAGCAGAAGCTATTGAAATTTTTTATCTAACTGAACAATTAGTGTTATTTGCGCTGTTCTTAAACTGAATTTTTGTAGTGTTTATTCCAAGGAAGAAAGAATGAGAGAAACCAAATAAAATTGTATTGTGTTTTAAATATCAGTTTAAATAAATTGTCACTTTTTTCAGTGACCAGCAAAGTTATTAAGTTCAAGATGATTCACTTAGGCTTCAGAACTTAAAATTATGAAGAGAAGCATGCACACAGACCATGTACTTTCCCTTTGTTAATGGATAAACAGAATACATTATTTACAAAATATTTTGCTAGTCTTGTTTTTTCTGTGGTTAAAATAGCCATGAAGTTCTCTCTGCATCCAGAATACCTGGATATTTCATCAGTGGCACTTTAGCACAGAAATATTCCTCTGACAAGTTTTGCTGCATGTTGTGTTCAAGTTTGTGTAACAAGCTGATATTTGTTGGTTATGAAAATTTTTAGATGTAGAAACTACTTAACTATCTGTCTCTGTCTTCAAAATGGTTTTTATAATGCTACTGCCTAATAGCTGGCTTTGTGGTATGCAACTTCCCAAGACACTCTTTGAATGCCACCTGACAAAAACCAAAGGTTAATTATGTTTGAAGAATAGCAGTGTTTTGCTGTGTGTATGCTAGAGTGCATGGAGACGAACAACATTATTTGAAAAAAGGAGTTTAGATTCTGTCATTTTTGGAGAAGCCTTTTGTGATGGTTTCTACCACAACAGCATGTTCTGCTACACAAAATCTAGATAGACCTGGTTTCTTCCTAGATTAAAGATCCTGTTAACCGCACGGTTCTGAAGCATGTGGGAGTCTGGGTGAGGACCTGCCAGAACAAGATGAAGACCTAATTGGGAAAAGAGAAAGTACAGCAGTAACATACTAGCAAGTTTTCTGTTTGGAATGGGACTGGAAAAAGGGATAGGACATCTGCTATTCCTGTTGTATCTGCAAATATGTCTGTTAATGGACTCCATCTTCCCTTTAGATGTTTCACTCCTCTGTGTATGTTGGTGGCTAAATGTTAATCAGTGCTTTAACTTGAAATGGAACTTTTGTTTCACTCTAATACCTGACATTACTAAGTAAGAGGTTTTCAGATTGTAAGTGTTAAGTGTGTAAGTGTTAAGTGTCAAAAGTAGTTTTAAATTCTTGGAAGTGTGTTTGTGAAGTGTTTCCTTTAATAGCTTTGAGGACTGAGGTGATTAATTTTTTATGAGTTACTTGTGGCCATCCCTTCGTTTTCAGTTCCAATTAGATTTTACCTTTGCTCTTTGAGAAGGTAAATACAGCATGCTGCTTGTAACTGGAGAAATAGGAATGGTCTCAGTTCATTCTAACAGAAACGTTGGAGATGCTGTAGCCTCTTTTGGAAACATAAAATTAGTTCTTCATCTCTTTAGCATGCCTGATGACTTTTTTAGGATATTGCAAGACAGGAAATAAATACCTGCTCTCTGATTCATAGTTGGTTAATAATGTGGAGAAAAGAGACTGCACTCAGAGCTGCATGGTAAAATACCTTGGTACATATTTTCCCTGGAGAAGGTTCACTCTTTTGCTAACAATATTGGCCAAAGGCCAGTTTAGATCACTTTAAATATGCACAATCTTCTTCCCTTTTTAGACTTGTAAATGTAAACACTTCCTACCTATGGCAGATGACTGATGAATGAAACTATTGAGAAAACAGGGGATCAGGGAGGAAAAGACACTGGAATAAAAAGGACTTGGTTGTGTGCTGCATACTCAGACCAGCTTTGCAGGCAGCACTTCAGAGTCAGGGGGTGTGCTGGAATGAATGAAGACAACTGTTTCAACACTTAGGAAAGGAGAAATAAAAAGGAATCTACTAAAATACCATTGATCAAAGAGGATGGTTACATTGTAGTTTTATTTGTTTAACAAGAATACAGAAGGAAACTTTGCCAAAAGGGAGTCAGATGAGGTTTGATTTTTCTTTTTTTGCACCATCTCACTGGTGCAGGTTACAAGTTTGATTTCATTGCTAAACTGGAATTAAGGTGTGATCACACATTTAGCTGTCTGTCTCCTTGTACTTCTCATCTTCATTATCATGGGCTATGCAGTTGGTTCTTCCCTTCAAATTCATCTATTTACAGTACAAACACTGTCTGGAAAGTGTCTCTCTAGACTGTCCTTTTGGTTAAAGGAGAGAATTAGCTGCTTCTGGAAGTGTGATCCATCTCATTACAATGTACTAATGAGCCTGGATGAATTGAATATCAGAAGTTCTTATTGCTCTCCACTGACTTCTAAAATAATGTAGAAAAGCAGTTCACATATGGTTATTTGTGTTGCAAAAGTCTGGTAGAGAGGGTCAGTCTGATCTTGAATGTATTACATAATTCTGGAAGCATATAGTTTGTGTCAAAGAACTGTGACTGGGCATTATGGTCAAGGCACAGGCTGATAAAAGAGGTAACCTTGAGAATCCCTTGAAAAAAACTGAATTATTTATCACCTACATGGTTAAAAAAGCCCTAAAACTGTCCACACATAAACACACTTACCTATAAGTATGTATCAATTTTTACTTACTAGAACTGTAATTGAAAAACTAAATAGAGATATTATTGCAGGAATGTGTCTTTTCTATTTGTATCTTACACTCTTTTTCTTTACCTGTAAGAAAAGCATACTGTTAACTGATTCAGAGAACAGATGGCGATTTGAAAACAATACATTTTTGCAAAGGTGTTAAGACATTATCTGTTCAGGTGACAGATTTTGAAAGCACTGGAGTACAGAAATAAGTATCTTGACCAACAATTTTGATAAATGTAAATTCTCCTGGAAAAACTGTGGTTCAAAAAGGATTTTCCATGTTACAGAGTAGAACTGTGAGGCAGTGCACTGGCTGAAATTATACAGATCTATCATGCTTTGATGGGTATTCAGTTTTTCCCCTTTAAAAAGCTATTTTATTGAAGTTAAATTATTGTAGGGATATGAAAAGGTGTAGTTTGCTCTGAATTTATCCTTGGAGGGCCAGCAAATCATTGCTTTTCCTCTGAAATTAGATAGAAGGATCCAGATGGCAGATTTCAAGCCCATCAGGTGTTTAAAATATGCCCCTCAGCTAAAAAGAAGTATTATAGTTAAATCTGTCATGGCCTTTTTATTGCTCTGTGGTACACTTGACAACTGCAGCTGTGAAAGAGAGAACCTACAAGTAGCCCAGTCAGCCTGAAGTGGAGTAGGTCAGTGGTTGGTTTCTTTAGCTGCCCCAGGGAGTTTAATGAACGCAGACCTGGTTTATGGAATCGTTAAATCTTATCATGGTATAAACTCCCATGAAGGCAGTGAATTTGTCCCCATAGTTTCTTCCAGACACTATGGCAGGCATTAGAAAAGTAATTCAAGTGAAACATGCAGGGGAGAAACAAGGAAATCCTCCCCACCCCCAACAAACAAGAATCCCACATCTCTAAGGAGTCAGTAATAATAACAGCAATAATAAAATGCATCTGGGCTGGTGCCTTGGACTGCATTTCTCAGCTGGCACTCATTCAGATCTGTCATATTAGGCTGAGTGCTGATAATTTGTATCCCGAATCCTTTTATCTGAATAGAGCAACATCTTCAGTGTGTACTTTTGGTGAAGGAGAAGCACTGCTTTCCTAATCTCTTTTAAAAGCAGTACAGACTTTTCTTTGCATCTTGACAAACTGTTGCTTATTATGATGAAAGAATAACCTGTTTTTATTCTTATAGTAACTATAACTACTCACAGTTAAATCAGCTTTCAGCACAGGGGGATTACTGCATGATTCAGAGAAAATGATATGTTTGGGTTATTTGCATGTATAAGCAGATGTTTCTATAGACACTGATTTGGGAAGGCTGTTCCAGTTTTGGCGTCTTTGCTACTTCTTGTTTCTTTCTTCAGTTAAAAAAAAAACCCAAAAACCAAAAGCCAAAAAAACAAACAAAAAAAACACCCCACCACCACCAACCACCAAAAAAACCCCACAACCCAAAAAAAACCCCAAAAAACACCCCCCCCCAAAAACCCCAAAAAAACACCAAAACCAAGCAAACAGGACAGATACTTTCTTTGTTTATTATTCAATAAACCATAGGGAAAGATAGCCTATAACTGGGTGAGTGATAGCAACAGACTTGTTTTGTAAAAGAATAGAGCAAAACCTTTATCCAAAAGGTTGTATGATCATATTCCTGCATAATAAGTCTCTGATAGTTCTGGTGAATTGTAAGGGTTATTTTTGAGAGTGCGTGTGCATGGCTGGAATGAAATGAAATGCCATTAGTGATGCCCTTTCATATGAGAATGTCACCCTACAACAAGGTCATCCTGAGATAACTGTGCTTACCTTTGAATTCTTCCTGTGATTTCAGATTCCAGCGAGGTGACTACCACATTGATGTCTGCATCAATGACTACCTGGATGTGTTCTGCCCTCACTATGAAGACGCAGTGCCAGAAGATAAGACCGAACGCTATGTTCTGTACATGGTGAACTTTGATGGCTACAGCTCCTGTGATCACACTTCCAAAGGGTTCAAGAGGTGGGAGTGTAATCGGCCACATTCCCCAAATGGACCATTGAAGTTCTCGGAAAAGTTCCAGCTCTTCACACCCTTCTCACTGGGATTTGAGTTCAGGCCAGGCCGGGAATATTTCTACATCTGTGAGTACAGAGAGATTTACCATTGTTGCACAGCAGGTGTAAGAAACACAGCTAATTTCTCACCTATACTCTCTGAAAATACAGAGGGGCAAATGGTATATAATGCAGATGCCTTACAGTAAACACAGGCTTAAATTATCCCCAGATACATTAGCTAGGAATCTTGCTAGTGGTGATGACATTAAATCATATCTTCTTTTCTCACATGAAATAGTGAACAGCCTGTTCACTGAACCACAGCTGACTTTTAAAGCAAAATGCATCATTACATTTTTTTCAGCGCTCAGAGGTGGGGCAAGAAGGGGAGGATAGAAATTGTCCCCAAATATGAGGAAAAATAATTAATCCTTTGTATGTGGAATACCTCAATTTTCTTACTTGCTTAGATGAAATACTCTTGTAGCATTTATCACTCAAGGAAAGTGAGATCTGTGTAGTTCTTAAGTGGTAATAGGCTGTTGATGTCGGGAGCCTAGTGGTATTTAAAACTGTAATTTCTCAGGCTAATAATTCTATTATTTAGCCAAGTGCTTTCTCTCTTCTACCTTCCTTTCCCCCACAACATTTTCATGGGTGAGCTGTTTCTGTCGGGATGGCAATGGGAGTGCTCTGGGAGCAGGAGGCAAGCAGGTGAGGAGATCTGCTCCAGGCACCCAGACAAGAGGCACGAGACATCACGTGGGTCTAAGGAAGTGAAAACACTAGGAGGTTAAAACCCAGTGGGTTAACCAAACTGATTCCGTGACTCCACTGTACATGTCATATCATTTCAAGTATCTCATGTGTTTAATACTCCGAAAAAAGATCTTATTTCATCAACTCATTTTGTACCTGTAGCTTTAACTCCTAACAAGTTTTGACTGCTCCAGCTTTATTTTTTTTCCGAGTTTTTAGGTTTAGACAACAGAGTTGAAAGCTTTAGAAAGACTGCAGGTCCCAATAAATATTGCTTTCATATGTAGCTGGCCTTTCTACTGTGAAACAGTCATTCCACCTCATTTCACCAGAGGAACTGAGTACATACGATCCCTGTTTTCAGCCTCATTTCTTCAACATTGAGATTTTTGTTTTCCCTTCCATAATCTACAGGGAAATAACAGTTTTAGTGGATAGTTTCCCATTAATTTATTTTTTCTCTCATCAAGCAAAAACCTGTAGTGAGTAGTGGTTTCTCATCAGAAAAACTGTGCCTTGTTCTTGTGCTGAAACACAATAATAAAAATAATGCTAAAAATAATGTTTATAATGCTAAAAATAATATTTAAATAATGTTATTTAAAACTGGGGTTTGACAAGAGAAATAGTATAAAGATATCAGAGTTAAGTAGCTAATATTCAGAGATTAACAAATCTATGTTGTGTAGGCCTAGTCCTACTTCAAGCACTTCAAGCAAGGGTTCTGTGTAATTCAAAATTCTGATACCANAATTTTTTTTTAATTTTTAAAAAAGAAAAAAAGATAAATGTTTAATAAAGATGAAAACCAAAGATGAAAGCAAAGGGAAAGAAAAAGAGAAATCTCAGCTTGGGCTGTCTAATAGCTTCATTGTTAGAACATACATAATCCACTGAGCTCTCAAGCAAGATACTGTAATTTAAATACATCCAGGTTGCTTATGCCTGGTATTCCTCATTTGTGCTCAAATTCAATATGTCACTAAAAATCATATAACTTTCTTTTAAAATTCTATAACATTCATTTAGCTGTCAAGGGCTCCCTTCAAAATAATTGTTCTGAAGAATTTCAACATTTGAAGAGCTTTATGATATTCAACTGAATTAATATGGAATTATTTTTTTAAATGAAAGATATAGTAGCAAAAAAATAGCAAAGAGATGTAAAGTGTTAGTTTAAGCTGATTTTAGTCAAAATTGAAATTTTAGTCATGTTTTAGTGACACAAAAGCATTTTTCCTTTTTTCCTGTAGTTTTAAGTACTTTTTTCCTTCATCCTTTGCTTTGCTGAGGGCATTAACAAGGGCTTTGACGTTGCAGAAATTTCAGAGAAGCACTGTACAATAAGTTAACAATAATATGCAGACCTTCTCAGGGCATTGCTGTCCATTCTGGAATATTTTTCTCTTAGTCTGTGCTGAAGAAAGAAGGTGGTGAAATGTTGTTCCTTGTTTCCTCATCAAAATTGTAAGCAGGTGCTTGTTCAGGCTGTGGAGACCACTGTTGTTACCTTTCTGCATCTGAATGTTAAAGAAATTACTGCTTTCCCATGAAAAGTTTCCTTTGCTCAGAAGATCTGAAACCTTTGCCCTCTCTGCAGGAGGGAGGGAAAACTGACTATATGGGATCAGTTTGACATGTTCTAATAAGGGGTTACGAAATGTGCTGTGTAGTCTAGACCTCTGAAAAGACAGAGATATTAAATGGCTGGTTAACTTAATTACTGTCTGGTGCTTTGTCAAAAATCTTCACAATTTACCTTTTAAGGATGTTGCTTGCTTCTCTTGCTACCATTTTTTTTTCAGAAAGTGAAATAATGTGTGAATAATCACTGTCTCTTTGTCTGAGCTGTTCATTTGGAAAATACCAGCATTCTTTGTTATGCCATTGCCTTCACATATTACTCAGATGAATTTGGATCTCCATTCTTTGCATGTTCATTCTAGGGCAACGCAAGGGAAAAATCTTAACCATTTGATATCAAATTTACATTGAGCAAGTGAATTCAACTTCACAGTCATGCAATCAAAAGTACTGATTGAGTTTGCTTTGGAAAGAAGAAAAGGTTATTAAATATTTACAGAGAAATTAAATTTTATTTAGTTAGGGTGTGCACAGTGTGGGGCTGGGGAAAGCAAATAATAGATCATGACCTGTGTGTAGTCTCAATTTTTACTTAGTTCTTATCAGGTGCTCATCTCAGGTTAGTGTATGCCAGCCTGAAAACAACAAAAAAATAGTATTACTACTGATATGGATGCAAATGAAATATGGAGAAAGCAGAAACGAAATAGTGTCATGACAGTAATTTTAATGTCCTTTGGAAGGGAACATAAGTTTCAGTGTTCAGGTTAAGGTGAGATGAACTCAAAAGCTAGGAAGGGAAAATATCCTAAAATGTATGATGTTATATAATTATATATTTCAAAATGATCATATAATTTCCATTATTTTAACTTAATTGCAGATAATTTATTAATGTGTTAAGTAAAAGTGACAATTTGGCAAGTATACATCAGAGCTGTTGAAATAAAAAAAAAGATGTGTCTAGAAGCAGGCCGGTACAGATTTCTGCAGAATCCTGATCTCAGTTGCCAAACCAAGCTGTTTTGTTGATTTAAACTAGAGTTTTAAAGCTGTTCTTTTCTTGAAAGCACCAGAGTAATGTTGAAAGTTATACTAATATTAAGGCGTGATAAATGCTTTTCTCTGAGTCATCAGTCCAGTTATTTCAGAGAAGTACTCATTAATTTGTCCTTATCTACAGATAAAATATCAATGGTATTTTTATAATATCCTCTAAGATTTTATGTATATTGTTTATTTAGTAATTTGATCACTGTGAATCTTTTAATTTATATATGCCTATACTTTTTTCCTAGAATGACAAAATAGGTTTGCTCTTATTCAAAGTTCCCTTGCTTCTGTTCTGTTCTGTTCTCCACAAGATTCTGACAATTTTTGCTAACAGTAAGCAGGCTTCACTTTTTATATATCTAGAAGACATACCTTGTGGGGGTTTTCTCCATTCTTCTTGAGAAAAGAGCCCCTTTTGTCTTTTAAAAATCCTTTTGAAAAGTTAAAAACCTGTGGTTTATTTGTGTAATCCCTTTTGCTGCTGTTTCTTTCTAGTTTTATCTCTTGTGTGTGTCTTTCTTAGTTTATTCCAAAATGCTTACGCTGTTTTTTTGTCTCACCTTTAATGTGTCACTTTCATTGTGCCTTTGTTACCACCATTATTTGCATGAAACCTCTGAGTGTCAATTGAGAAAGCTTTGGTGAAATTGTATTACATTAGGATAGTGTGCTGTTACAATTTTAATTATGATTATAAATAGTATTTTAAAATAGTTCATGTCTTTATGGTTAAATTAAGAAGCAGATTCAAAAAAAGTTGTTTTTTCAGTTGTACGTATGCTTCTTAATAACATATAGCCATCCTATTCTCCTTTTTCTCATAGAATATATTCCCAAGAAACCTGCTGTTACCTGTTCCCTTGAATTTTTGTGTTTGTGTTTTTGTTCCCCATTGCCCTTGTTTCTCTGACCTATTTCCTTCTTTTCCTGAAATATCTGATTCTGAGAGCTTTTTTATTCCAATGATATTCCATCCTGATGATCTTAGCTTTTGCTTCTATAGGAAAATCTGTGATTTGCATTATTTCTAATACAAAAATTGTGTCTTCTGTTCCACCTCTGTTTCATTGTCCTCACCATGTTCCAAAGACTGTGGAACTGTTTTAATCCTGCTGTCATTTTTCTCTAATAGCTGCCAGGTAGTTAGACAATCACTCTGCACACATCTTGGAGGCTTCTTCTGATTCTAAAGATTTTAAGGAAAAAACAGTAAAAAGTGTTTTAATACCTACACCTCTTACTTCTGCCTATTAATTAGGTAGTTAGCTTGTTGTATTAATAAGGTCTCTAGCTCAGCTCTTGTTGACACAGTAGCAGTCCCTGATGGCAGTTAAGCTAAACTTGCTCTCTTTACTCTCTTCTACCATGTCTTGTGAGTGACTAAGGGTTGAGTGTTTGTTTGTGCTATTATTTTTCTTTAGTCTCTGCTACAATTCTTTATCAGTTTTTCTGTCCTGTGCAATTCCACATTTTGTGATCAGGTTGGTTTTTGGTAGGGTTACTGCCTTTTTATCTCAATATGTAAGCATAATTCATATTGTTACTGTTGACTTGCCCTGTGCCTGTTCACTGCTTTCCACCTGAAATGTTTGTGGTAGAACCGGTACTGAAATGCTCTCTCCGAGTGTCGTAGCCGCTGAATTGCTGGGGATGGGACAGGACTTGAAACTACCACTGCTTGCTGCTTCTGCTGGTCCTTTATGAATTTTTGACTTTTAAGGAAGAATTATATAGCTCACAAGGAAGAACTGTGCATATCCTTCTAATAAATCAGCAGTTAGCATACGAAGTGCAGTGTTCACTTTTCATGGAAATCAACACAGACCTGACAATATGACTAAGACCCTGGAAGCTTCCAGATTGCCAGCTTGGCTATTATTCTTTTAGGATTTGGTTCAGTATAGCAAGAATTAAGAAAGGTGACTTTGCAGAGGCGAGGTTGAATAGCCTGTGATACTATATAGGAGAAAACTACTGAGAAATCTTCACTGTAATTGATTATAGCAGTTGTTATAACAGATATTTTTCATGTGCTCAAAAAAAAATGATATTAAATAGCTGCATAGATCTCATTGTTCTTGCTTGAGCAGCAGCTTAATACTAGTGGATATCAATGTTTTGCATGAACAGGCACGACTCCCACTAAGATGATTATTTGATTTAGTGATCTCCATGTTTGCTAGAGGTTTAGTTTGATGTAGTGGGAGCAAGAACAGAAAGACTGTGAACTGTAATTTGTCTTATCAGAAAATGTAAATGTGAGTATCCCCAAAAAACTAGACTTCTTGCTCTTTTAGTCATCCTGCTATAAACCTGGAATTCCTGCTTTATCAGAACCAGTTGGTGTCGTCAACACAGCAGTTTATGCTGCTGACTCTAAGTCTGTTGGTAGGAGGTGCTGTCTGAGAGCATATGTATGCTCTCAGATTTTGAGAGATTGAGCCTGATTTAACTGAGGAAATTTCTGCTGGAAAAGGAGATAATTTAAAGAAAGTAGTAGGACTTTTCATGTGCAACCTAAAGAGTATGAGAATCAATCAAAGGTTACTATAGGCAGTTTGGCTAACAGTTTAGTTAGATGACTTAGAATAGTTGCTTTTTTAAAGGAAGTTGGTCAGTGCTTTTGTTGGCATATCCCAGCTGGGATAGCACAGTAATATTTAATTGTTATTACTCTAGAAATTACTTTTTTTTTTTTTAATCATCTAGTTCTTATATGGTTTCTTATGAAGCAGGCATCTTTTCACTGAGTAGTTGTACAAAAAATCTTTCTGAAAAGCTCTCTTTGGGTGTTTTCCTCTCATATCAATGACTTACATGCTCTAAAAGGCCTAGTTTACATATTTTCCTGTCTTGAACCTGTAAATGCTTGGACTCAAAATCAAAGATTTGACTTGGGACAAAGTTTAGCTTTAGAGAGCTGTGAGCTTTAGAGGAATGAGTAGGGCAGATTGATGGTAAATCTTGGCGTACCATACTTAGCTTATACCAGGGGAAATGAAGTCACTTTATTTGCTCATAGGCTAAACTTCTATTAAACATAGTTTCTAGTTGTCAAATGGTTGACCTAAACAGCATATAATTTGCTTTGAAAGTGAAGCTGGGATTTATCTTTGTCCTGGGGTGACGTTATGATGCTTGTATCCCCAGTTGTCTGTTCTGTTTGTGCTGTATATTAAGTTCTGTACCTTTAAAGCTGGTTCTGGGAGTGAAGGGGGAGAAAGAAGCAGTGCAGTTTGTTTTGAGAAAACTGCCTGACTCCTCCACATTCTCGCTCCGACGGTGTTTGTCTGAGGCACGGACAGCGGGGGGGCAGGGATCCCCTGTGCTTTTAGTTAGTTTTAGTCAGCTGAAGCAGAGAAGTTCCCTGGACTGGTTTTTTTCCCCTCTTTTTTGGGACTGTTTCAATCTGCTCTGGACTGAAAAACCCAGAGGAGTACTGAGGGCTGGCACCTGCAACCCACTGGGGCCTGGACCTCCAGAGGGACTGGGACTGATAAAAGACAGAATGAGCTGAGCTACACCCATGGCAAGGACTTTCTCAGTTTTGCCATCTCTCTTTGGAGCAGTGAGAGGTTTTATTGTTTCATATTATTCATTCTTTGTGCTTGTGGATATTTGGTTTGTTAAATAAATAACTTTTTCCACTTCTCTCTGAAAAAGTTTTTCCAGGCCAGCTGGAGGAGGGGCCACTTTGTGTTTGCTTTCTGGAGGAAACCCCTTTGGAGGTTTCCTCCCCTCCCAGATTTGCCCTAAACCAGGACAGTCTTTCAGCAGGTGCAAAAATGCTGACTTCTCTTCACTTCAACAGGTGTTAGTAAATTCAGGTACTTCTGGTACTTACATTTCCTCACTGTTTTTTGAAAACATGAAAATCACTTTTGCAACTCTCTCTTTGGATATCCTGGTTTGCACCAAAAACTGAAAAATGAAGGTTAACTAAAGAACATTATTAAAGGATGCTGAGGGAATCACAAATATTTTTAGCATGTTAATTGCACTTCTCTTTTAGATAAACATTGTTTATTGCCAGGTCCCCCACTAACATTTCAATCTAGACCTGATCAACATAAACACTGATTCTGCTTTGACAGCAGTGGAATCAGACATGGCATTCTATTACAACTCCTGCTTTGATAACTGGTTTACTAGAATCACTTGAGATGTTCAGAATGAAATCAAAGCAATTGAAAGGGTTTGATAAGTGTGTACTTGAAAAAATGTTTTGTGTGATAACATTAGACAGACAAGCAAAGTGACCTTTAAAGGGGATTCATGCTTAGCCTAGTGTGTAGATTAAAGGACTGGTTTCTGTTAGAAAGCATCAGAAAAAGATTAAGTACTGGTCCTGCTTAAAAGAAAGCAGAAATAATCACCAGTGTCTAATAGATTTTGACGTTGGTTGTGTTCTTAGAATCCTCAAAGGGAACATTAAAAGCTATTGAATAATTTGGGACTTGGGAGAAATCCATATCAGAAAACAAAGAGAGAACGCATGGAAGCACTGGTCTCTGTTGCCCGAGTTTTTCAAAGGGAATTAATATCTTTAAGAAAGCAAGTTTAAAAAAGAAGGATTCACATGCTTCAAAAAACTGAAGTACCATTAAGGTGTTCACAGCAACAGAAAATTAAAAGAGGGGAGGTGATACCCCCTTGCATCTCTGAACATTGTCTATAGCATATTTTATAAGGTCTTCACCCTCCTGTGAACATCAGTGATGTGCTACTTTATACTGAAGTACTGACCAAAATCAGTACTCCAGTATGAAGCAGCAAAGGTGAAGTATCAGTATAAAGTAGAAAGGGTGAAGGAGTGACCCCAGAAAAGTGAACAACAGAGTTTTCTTTTCTCTGGCTTTTTTTCTTTCTCATCTAAGCTGTTTGACAAAGGCCAGTTCATTTTGTAGAAAAACAAAACATGTATTGAATCTTATCTGATAATCCAGTTACAAGCATTAAAAAGATAGATTGGTTAGACCTTGGATAAAAGATTTTTAGGTAGCATTAAGAACTTGATGAATCCATTTGTGAGGCACCTGCCTTAAGACAAATGGCAACTAAATGTTCCCTACTGGTGACGGTACTTTTTTACATTTGTGATTCTTGTAAAAGTCCAATTGCAGCTTTGTTAAAAGTAAGTGTTTAAATTTTTGTGTTCTGCTGGAAATACAATCAAATGAATCGCAGTTCCTAAATACTCATGGACCATTCATCATTCCTTACTTTAAATCAGTTTTGATGTTCAACATCTACAACTTTACATCTCAGAGGTTGCTGCACTTAGCTCATGGATGAGACTCATTCCAGTGATACTTCACTGGAATGTTATGAGATTAATAAAGCTGAAGCACATAGATTCCGTGGATGAAAGGATTCACAGAAGCGGAGAGTAATATTAATAATTATCTGAGGACTTGTAACTCTGTAACAGTGTAACTCTGTAACAGGTTTCAGTTTGATTTCTGAACAAACTGAAACCTGTTTAATGACCTGTTGTATTGGAAGTATGCATTCTGTAATATGGAACAGATGCCAACAGAAATGAAAACAGCATAGCATGACATTTGGAATAACAGTGTTGTACTTCATTGCCTCCATGTCATCAGCATGTTAAGCCTCTCTGTTCCTCAGACTAAATCACCAAGGCAGAGCTTTCTTGGGTGATACTGTATGTGTCATGATACAAACTTGATTATATATGCATGCCTGTAACCACTAGACCAAAACTAAACTCGCTCAATGAAAAAATACTTCCACATGCTGAGCAATTGGCTGATGATCTTGTTTCATAAGTTAATATTCAACATTCAATTCCATATCTTTTTAAATACTTGAATTTAAAAAAAGCAGATTTGTTTCTGATCTACCTAACCTTCTGAATTAGAGGAGGCTCTGAAAATGGAAAACATTAGACAGTTCTCAGTAACTTTCTTATTTCCAGGTGATGTGTACTCTTCAGACAGGGTGGCCAGGACTCTGGGCTCAAAATGGCACATGCAGTTAATATTTCTGTCTCCAAGGTTCTTGGCAAGTCAGTGTAAATCATGTAGAATAAGATTTTTTTTTCCCACAAGAGTATTCAGAAGTGCATAGAAATGCTTTATTCTGAAAAACTACAGAAAAATCTTTTCAGCATTTCAAATGTTTTCACTTTCCCTCAGAAAAGCCGTAGGTAATCCACATTATTGACCAAATTATATTTTTACTGTCTCTAAAGTTTCCCTGGCTTTCTTTTTACATCATGGATATTTAATATTTAAAGTATCAAGAGGCCAGCTAGATACAGCACTACTTTAGGGAATTAAGAATGGCTTGAGGGTGTATCAAAATCTCACTCATACCATACCTCTGTGCACATACCTCATTGCTGTTGCTGATCTTCTGGGGGTGAAATGATCTTAATTATTTGAATCAGAATGGAGATACATTAATCAATTTGAAGAGCCCTGACAATTCAGTCATAGTGGTATTCAGAATGTGTTCAGGCAAAAATAAACCAGAACAGCTTAACCCACATACATTATGTGTTAAGGGTTGTAGGAGAAGATATTGTGAAGATATGATCTTGGGTTTCTTTTTAAATAGGTTTTCTTTGACACATCTACTTTTGGTAATACTGGGTCATCTTCCTTTATCTCAATACCTGTAATAGCATGTGGACTACTTCTCTCTAATATTTTGAGATTTTGCAGAGGTTGTAGGTGTGAGGCATTGAAGACTACACTGTTATCCTACAGGAGAGAGCTCCGTGTTGAGACTGAAGCCAGGATCTGTAACAGCAGCTGCAGCAGGACTTGCTGTCTACCTTAAATGTGATGCCTTTTTTCAGGATCTTCAGGACTGTGAAAGAATGCAGCCTGTCCTCTTGAAGAGGGCTTTGTAACAGCACCTCTTTACTTCTGGCTAATGATGCACAGATAAGTCACGAATTTATTTTTCCCCATGGGCATGAAGTTATTCATGCAGTTCCTGTTGGTGTTTCATTGAGCTGGAATCTGACTTCCTTAGGGACTATATGTAAACAACATCAAAAAACAGAAGGGAAGAATGGCATAGTCAGAAGGCACATCAGTGAGATACAAAATATCTTTCTCAAAGGGAGGTTCAGAAGCAAAGCATATGTTTTTTCAG
Source organism: Hylia prasina (assembly GCA_013397195.1). Classification (NCBI taxonomy): domain Eukaryota; kingdom Metazoa; phylum Chordata; class Aves; order Passeriformes; family Sylviidae; genus Hylia; species Hylia prasina. Next base: position 122,460 of record VYXD01011545.1, on the reverse strand, counting down.
AAATAAAGGTATGTTCCAGGGAGGATGATGATGATAACAGTGTTAAGTAGTTCATACATGAGCAATTGATACAGGTAGGTTTATGTTTAACAATCTTGTTTATCAAATTTTCTTGTATTTCACAAGACTTCTAAAGTTATTTTATTAGTAGTTCAATATAAACACGTAAATGATAATGCTACTGGAATTTCAAATTAATAACTGTGTAAGAACACATTTTAAACACATTTAACACAAGACGAGGATAGTTATTATCGAACCAGTTGTCTGAAGCCTTAAAATACGGATATTACTTGTTTTTCACAAGTGGCAGTTTGAAACCTCTCTTACATGGTTCTCACTTTAACGATGTGTGCAAGGCTGCCTCTGAGGAAGGAAGCACCTCTTTGACAACTGTTCAGAGGCATTCTGCGAAGTACCCATGTTCCAGCTCACATTCTTTGTTGCAGTGATGAGTCTCAAAATTAAATTAGGAGGAGTCTAGCAGTCTCTCATTGCACCAGTGAATAGTGCTGCCAACCAGGTAGCAAAAACAACAGCTCCCATGTTTGTTTTAACAGACTTCCATGCCCGTACAAAATGTGCCACTTCCAGCTCATAATATGGGAGTTTTGGATAGGTTTCACTGCTGGCTCTTTCCCCCACTCCTGAGTGGAACAATCAACAAGTAAGGTTGGGAGTTATCCTCATCTGTAGTGATTGCACCTGTGGTAGCTTTGCTTAGAAACATACAGCAGTGCAACAGCATTTTTTTTGTTTGCAGTCCCACTTGAAATACTCAGTGGCAGCTCAGGCACAACTGTGTAAATTAGTCACTGTCATATTTAGGCATTAAAAGAGGAATTAATAATTTATATTAATCACAAATGTTTCTCCAAGTTTTATTAACAAGCAGCTTGGCTGCCAGAATGATTTTTGGAAGACATTTTTTTCCTCCCAACTGTCACAGAGAACAAAGCAGTTATTATGGGTATTTAGATAAAGATTAACGGTTTTGGCTATTCATTTGTGGCAAATTGTATTTTACTGTGCATTCCACTCCAACCAGTGGACCATCACTGCCAGCATGATTTGTCACCTCCTTGATAAAATTATACAGTGGAGACACAAGATGGTGTAATTCATTTTAAGAACAGAAACTGGTTAATCAACAAAGCAAAATGAGGTTAAAAACTAAACCAGACCCACATTTCTTAATTGTTTGGGACGTCCAAATTTCCAGTAGGAGAAGTGAGAAGTCTGTCTGCCTGAGGTTTTAGCACATTTTGGTTCATTTTTTCTTCACGCTTTCCTTTTTCTTTACCTTTTTCCCTTAAGATGGCTTCATGAGTCCTACATGGAACTCCAGGAAAAAGTAGTATAGGCAACCTCTTCATATTCTGCAAGTAATTCTGTAGAACACTGTAGGAGCAGCCCATGAACTTGGCACAGGGTGTGAAGAAATTACTGGGATGATAAGAAAGAGGTCAAAATTAATATTGCAGGGTTTAACAGCAATGCAGGACAGACTGCCAGTATGACCTTCAGACTTTCACGTGTTTTAGACAGACAAAATCAGTTTCCTAGTATACTACTTTTTGAGGTTATCCAAAGTATTGGATATGTTCCAAGGTATTAAAAGAGAGAGAGACTGTATTTTATTGTGTTATGGTATCTCCATTTTTGCTTCCACTCTTGCATTTTAGCATGATGTAAAATTAAGAAAATCAAAACATAAGTGAAAAATCTTTGGTTTGCTACAAAGGAGACAAACAAGGGCTGAAGCAGAAAACTCATTACAAAGAGATTAGAAAATTAATTGGTTGGTGGCTCTGACAGTTCCCATTGGATGTCTAAGGATCCGGTGAAAAGAAAGTGCAGTCTCAAACATAACGTTTCTTCCTATTATATCTTCCTTTCATGTAGAGACTCCTATGAAGCATCATTAGGTTCCAATTATTTTCAGTGAAATACTTAACAAGAAAAGGGCATGATAAAATTGGTAGAGGTGGTGTTATTCCCCTGAGAAACTTCCTGTGGCTAATACCCAAATGTAATAGGGAAAGCATCTGTTCAGCCTCAAACATAAAGAGATTTCTGCAAGGAAAGGAGATTTTGAAATCTTGTATCATGACATTAATGCGCTCTCTTTTTTCCCAAAATCAGTATAGGGCACTTTATGAATACAGTAGGTCTGAACACTTGATTATCTTCTGGCTTAATATAAACATAAAATCTATTACTAGATTTTTTTCCTAAGGATGAGTGTTGTCTTAGAGATACTGTTCTTCCAAAAAGATGAAGTATTTGTAATAACTGTTTTCTTCTCAACTGACTGACATTTTCCCCCATATTTACCATGAATTTAGCATGTATGTGTGTATGGATATGCATGCTTATGTGTATATATACACACGTGTATGTTTATAAAATATTAATATGAATGAGTCTCATATTATAGAACCACAGAATCACAGAAAGGAAAAAGTCATAAGAGACGACAGTGGTTCATGTGGTCCATCCTTCCTCCTCTACAGAGCATCCGTATCTCTGGCGAAGGAGACTCCACAACTTCACTGGGAGATATTGGTTAGATCTCTGACAAAAATAATTTTTATGTGGTAAAGGTTTTAGCTATTGTGATTATAAAAATGCTAATTTTCACAGACTAAGATGTTTTAACAAGGGCATGATATTTGTAATACTAAGTGCCACTGAAGATTATTATAGATTATCATTCTCCTCTATGGGCTGATCTGATCAGCTGTTGTTTCCTGTCCTTGATGTGGCATAGCCGTAATCACTACACATTTCCACAAAATGAAAATGAGATTAAAGATACATTTAGCCCTAGTTTAGGTAGGATACTGATTGTGAAAGTTCTTGGGGTAGAGCTGTGTCTGTCTTTTCTTTAACTTCCTCTCTGTGCTTAGTTCTCTTTCCATAACAGGTGTGATAATCAATGTGCCTTAGGGAGAGACATTCCCTCTGAAATCCGTCCTGTTGAAGAAAATGGCAGAAGGAATCATTCTCTGCAAAGTATGATCCAGCTTCCATAAGGAAAGATGTCAACTTCTAGAAAAGTTTGCCACCCAAATCTTTGGGATGCTAAATATGAAATGTTTATTTTCCCTGGAGTTTTCCCAATTACCTGTCATGCCTTACTATTTCTGCCTTCTTAATTGAAGGCCAAAGTGAATTCTGCAGTGGCTTTGCAGTTACCTGGTGTGGCCAGCATCTGCTGTGATTTCAGGATCCCAGACCCGTGAGCCAGTCCCTGCTTGGAAATGCCAGCTTCTTGTTCTTATCAGAGACAATAGCATTGCTTCTAACCAAATTACGGATTAATTTGAAAAGCTATAAGAGTATATTAAGAGTTAGCTTGGGGAAAGCCCTTATAAAGGACTGTCTAGGGAGAATATTTCTTAATATGCTAATCTAGCTGAGGAGAGATATTTTTACTTAGGACTTTTTCATTTTGTAGTGTAGAATATATTGAGTGAAATATAATCTTAATCCAAAAATTAATCTTTTGGGAAACCTGCTGCCTCATTAGAGTTTGCGAAGAAAAGGAAGGGAAATTTTTTTGGAACTATGTAGACTAGGAGAATGAGAAACATGCTTTAGAAATGTAAATTAAAGTTACATTCTTAGTATTTGTGTGAATACAGCTGGATTTTCACAAAGATGTATGCTGTTCCTCAAAGTGCTTATGAACAGCATATGATATTCTAATACCATATGTGTATTAATATATACATGAAAATTTGCACTCCACTCTTATAAATATGAGGTGAAATTACAAGCACATGCACATTCATAAAAAAACACCAAACAAACAACAAAACCAACCAAAAAACAACCAGCAATGAAAGACACACAAATAAAACAGCAACAGAAAGTCCCATGAAATTGCCTTAGCTGTTAATCAAATGTATTTTATGCCAAATAAAGCAGTCTCTGAAATGATAACTTCCTGTGAGGGAAGGGGGTACAAAAGACTAAAAAGTGGGGGGTTTTTTTCTGTGCCCTTTCATGAAGGAACAGCTTTTTGAATTTCTAGGCATAAATTCCTACTGATGGTTTAATATAAGATTTGAAAAGAAAGCATATGGATGAAAAAAAAAATCACTTTAACTGGATTTCTGAAAAAAGATTCTAACAGCTGTGCATATAGATGTTTTGATATTCATAGTCTATTTTGACTTGAACCTCAAAATGACATTGGTTTTGGTGCATGTATATTTAAGTGGACTCTGTCTAGGCTTTAGGACGTGGATCTGAGACATATCTGAACACATAATTAGAATAAAACAACATCAACAAAATAAAACAAAGCAAAACAAACTAAAAAATCCCAACCGAACAAACCCCACCACCTAAACCCAGGGTAAATACAGTTTCTGTAAATTTTTTTTATATAAGTTGCACATATGTGTCCTCTACTCTATTTTTCCTTGATCCCAGTACAAAGTAGATAAAATAAATAGTATTCATTACAGGACATATGTCAGAAGCGTTTAGCATTGCCAGTTTGAGTCATAATTTTAGGAGTTCTTAGCTGTCACTTAGGTATCTAAATAGTTGGCCTGATTTCTAAAATACTTTGCACATGAAGCACAGAATTCTGCTGAAAATGCGATGTCTTGTTGTGGGTTGTAAACATCCTGAAAGCATGTCAGTAGGCTCTTTTGAATTGTATGTTTGTATTTTTACCGGGTTTTTGTGTTACTGTGTTTTAAGCACAAATACAATATTATCATCAGTTTGAGCCCCATTTCTGGTCTACCATATTCAAGGACTAAGATTATCTTGTATTGTTAGCTGTTCCTTCATTTCATCACAAAATGCTTCTCTTACCTTAGAAAGACGTAAGTCATTGTAATGTTGATGTGGATGGAAACTGACTGGAAAGCACAAGGTGTTTTTTAAGGAGAAAAAAGTCTCAAAACTAGATTTTAAGGATCTAACTTTTAAAAGTAAGGGTCTCTAGACACGTAACACCTTAATCTAAGAAAATATTGGAAAATATTGGGCCACTAGTACTGTAAATATTTCCATATTTAGATAGAGAGACCAGTAGTAGTGGGAGCTGGAATACTGCCCTGTTCTTGGTATTTTGCTCAAGGGCCGCCTCCACAGAGGTAGTGGTAGCAAGGCTCATACCCTCTTCTGGTGTGGAGGTAGCCTACTGCTTTTACAACAGGATTTCCTGTAGGTCTTCTGTCACAAATTGTTCAGGAGAACCTTGAATTGACAAGGTTCAATCCCATCAAGCTGATGGGATTTTTTTTGTGAGCCTATAGATGGGTATTTTGTAGGCTTCCCTGTCTTAGGTGCAAAAACTGTTAGGAAAAGTAATTCAAAACCCCCACATTTTTTGTGAGCCACTAATAACCATGACCTGTGGCACAGCCCTGTGAAATTCCTCCCCCAAGCAAGTGCACACAGTTTCTATAACTGGACCTGATCTTTTTACAAGCACCATCAACTTTGGATGGCCTACATGTCACTGCTCAGGCTTGGCCTGAAAAGCAGAGCTAATGAAAGAGTCTTCTAGCCCTTGGTACATCTGCGGCACTTGCTCTCCCTGCTGTGCTGCGTAGCGCTCTGGCCGCTTGTTGGCAACTTTATATTTCACACTGCAGGGAATTGAAATGACCGAACAGACAGGAGAAGAATTTTATTTGCAGTAGCCTGTGTATCCCTAGACTATGATTTGGCATAAAACATCTGCTTCATGATCTGTTTCAAGGCCAGTTCCCTTCTGCCAGCAAAGGTTGTGACTTCAGGCAAGCTGTGCCTTTGCTGGCGTGGGGGGAGATTTGCCTGAAGACTTGATTTAGTCAGAATCAAAGCATTCTGACACAGAAATCCTTATTTCAATTATTCTGAAAAAGCAGCCAAATGTCAAATGTATCAGCGTACTAACCTGTGAGTAAAGGAGGCCCCTGATTTTTGTTGTGTGGGTTTTTATAAGAAGTTGATGTAAAAAATATCTTAAGTGTATGTGTGCCTATGAATAAGCTTTTGTTATGGTTCTGATGGTAAGAGAAGTGACACATCCTCTACACTTGCTTAATGGGCAGAGTCAGTAAGTAAATCTATCTGCTTCAGCTACCACTTGTGCATATTTTCAGTTTGCAAAGTTAATTGTAGTATTGATACAGTTTCTGTTAAAGTCTTAGGAAATAGGTCGTATGTGATGCAATATTTGGAGATAAACTGATGCATTAAATGTTTTCTTGTATTCACAGGACCTAATTTCAGGGGGTTTTGTCTCATGCCAAAAAAGGTCAATTTTTCAAAGACTGATCCAGTTTTCTTTGCAGAAGTGTCATCTTAATGACAGTTATGTATCCACAAAAATAGTCCATGTTATTTGTTGCAATAAGATAGTTTCAATCTTCATTAGAATAAGTAGCATATTACTGTCTATGTACTTCACTGCCATTGAAGCACAATCTTTGCAACATATGGCTGGCTTTCCTCCTCAGAAAAAATCTTTTTTGTAGCTTTAACAAAATAGTAATTGAATATTTGCATATCTCCAAGGAGCCATGCGGGTTAAACACAGCATTTGTCATCTACTGTTCTTAGGCTGCTTTTGGTTTAGGACTAAGAACTATTGCTTTTATGAAGCGCCTTTTTCTATAAAGTCAAAACCTCACAGCAGTGCACAGAAAGCCAGGGCTATAAAGGAGCTAAGTAGAGCCTTTAATAGAGAGAGCTAGGTTGTAAGTGTTTTTGTTCCTATGGAGCAGATAGATTTGGTTCCATCTGTTCCATATTCATAACAAAGGAGCTTACTTGCAGGAGGACTGACTTCCCAGGACTAGCATGGTAATGATCTTTTCACCATAGATTGAAAGGATTTGAAAATGGTCACTTCAGCTCAGCAGATAGTAGCTAGCACTGATAGCACTTCAGACCTGCTATTTTTCTCTAGTTCTTTTTCAAGAGCTTTGATGTCCGGGTGGAGACCAGGGGCAAGCAGCATTCCTTGAGGCTCAGTGTTGGGACTGGGGCTATGTAACACCTTTGTCTGACATGGAGAGTGGGATCAGAGCACCCTCAGCAAGTTTGCAGATGACATCTGCAGTTGATGGTCTTGATGGAAGGGATGCCATGCAGAGGGACTTTGACAGGCCTAAAGTGGGCCTGTGCCAACATCATGGGGTTCAACAAGGCCAAATGCAATGTCGTGCATCAGGACAATTCCAAGCACAAATACAGGCATGGAATTGAGAGCATCCCTGAGTAGAAGGACTTGGGTGTGTTGGTTGATAAGAAGTTCAGTATGACTCAGCAATGTATTCTTACACCCCAGAAAGCCCGTTGTTTCCTGGGTTCATCACAAGAGGCATGTCCAGCAGGTTTAGGAAAATTATTCTCCTCTTCTCCATGCTAGTAAGATCCCATGTCTGTGCTGTATCCAGCTCTGGGGCCTGCATCATGAAGGATGTGTTGGAGTAATTCCACAAGAGGCCACGAAGATGATCAAGGGGACTGGAGGGCCTCACCTTGAGAGAGAGCTGGGGTTGCTCAGCCTGGAGAAGGCTTGAGAGAGCCCTTAGGGCAGCTTTCCAGTACCCAGTGAGGGCCTGTAGCAAAGGTGAGAGGGACTTTTTACAAATGCAGAAGTAGGAACAGTTTTAAATTATAAAGAGTAAGTTTAGATATTAGATATTAGATATTGGATATTGGATATTAGATATTGGATATGAGATATTGGATATTAGGAAAAAACTCTTTACTCAGAGAGAGTGGTGAGGCACTGGAGAAAGTTGACCAGAGAAGTTGTGGATGCCCGATTGCTGGAGACGATAAAGGTCAGGTTGGATAGGGCTTGGTCTGGTGAAAGATATCCCTGCCCATGGAGGGGTGGTGGTGACAGTGGAACCAGGTTATCTTTAAAGGGCCCTCCCAACCTATAATTTTATGAAGATCCATGCTTTTTTCTGAATAAAACAAAACAAAAACATAAACCGTGCTCCCTTTGATGTTCATTGTCACCTACTCAGTCTGTTCTACATCTGAGGAGTTCAGGATGTTTTCTCAAGAAAACATGTTACAAATACAGGATGAATTTTTCTTAATTTATCATGGTACTAAAGGTAGAAATGAAAAATTATTTACTGCTAGTCTGGGTTCTGTTTCCTGAATTTTTCTCATGATCTCTTGTTTCTCAGTGAGAATATTCTGTGAAGAAGAAATATGAAGTCCACAAAATGTGTGTGAAAGTTTCTTGCTGGGTTTCATAATTAGGATGCTCCAGTGCCAGCTTTGATTGCACACCTCTTGGGCTTTCAGGGAAAAAAAATATCTATTTTGATCCAAGAAAAAAATATTCTTGTCTCTGCAGGATATTTCACAGGGGCAGAAGAGAGAAATGCAGGAGCGTACCACAAGCACTTTTACATGGCTAAAGAACAAGTTATTCAGTGACCCCTAAGAGGTGAACTGGAAGTTTATAGAGATCTTAAAAATTAACTAGGAACACAGAAAAAGAACTGTCCTTCTGTGTCATTGGTTCTAGGTATGTAGTTCCTGGAAGGAGCCTTAAGGTCCCCAGGTTTACAATTGTCCTGGAAGGATGTCGTAATGGGATGTACTGGACTCCATACTTCTCTGTGCTCCAGGATGCCTGGTGCTTGAGGCAGCTGTCAGAGCAGGATGGGCAAGCAGCACGCATGCCTGGCATGGTAGCTGGTACTGCGGCATCTGTGTAGGCATAGTCAGGGGTTGTTTGGCCTTCAAGCCAACAATACCATATTGTATAGTTCATAGATATGTTTGAAAGCATCTGCTACCCTTGCTGCTGAAGACTCTAGATCAGATGGTACACACATATTTGCAGATATTATGCTTCCCCACACCCCAAAGAGAGATGTGATCTTAGATATGGATTTTTTTGTTTGGTTGGCTGTCAGTTTCTGAGTTCTGAAAGTTTTGCTGCAGCAACTGAGGGAGAAAATCCATGAATTTCAATTACTCTTTTCCTAACTAAGGTAAATGGCAGTATATCCAGATTTCTTTGAAGAAATTCAGGGCATAGAACCCTCTTTTAAATGTGAGAGGAACGAAGCACCTGGTGCACACTGTCATGAAACTCTTCCAAGCTACCAGAACTATATCCAGTGCAAATATTGGTTGATGTAGACTAGCCTGGAGCTGAGACACAAATGTAAGCGGATCTTCATGATCACAGAAAGTGGGGTAGGGACTGGCAGGGCTACTCTTGTAGGATGAGGCTTGAGTTCTTTGCACTCTGAGGAGTGGAGACACCACACCAGTAGATTAGGGGCACTTAACTTGAACAATGATGGACACTTGTGTAGTTGAGAGAAGTTAATTTGGCAGAATTTTTGTCCATCTCTTTTGAAGTTAGTAAGTGTCAGCTAAGTTTTCCAGTAAGTTGTTCCATGTTGTCCTATATTGTTTTCCATATGTATGGTGTTGCATATGAAAAACACCATTAGAAACTGCTCACAGCATGGTTATACTGGTTCCTGAAGTGGTTAGCATGTAAAGAATAGAGAAATGAGCTTTCTGTGCAGTGATGTTTGCTTAGACCAGGAAGTAGCAGATAGAAAATAGAGATAAGAATTTCCCAATCTGCTTAGTCAGGTCATTAGTGTGAAACAGAGCCTTTTCTGGTAGAGAGGCAGAGTTCTCTCTTCACTTTTTAGAACAGTTGTTAGAGCATTCAGGAGAAGAAAAGCTCAAGAGGTACTCGTGTGTTTCAAGTCTGATGCAGTATTCACTGCTCTTAAAATCTTTTCCAAACCACCAGGGCTTTTAAGTCCCCATTATGGAAAAGTGTACACATATATGTCTAATTTTGAGTTCATCTGGGAATGATCACTAGGAATAAGGCTAAACATCCTGTGGCATACATTTTTCTTTTAAAAAAAAAAAAGGCTCAGAAGGAAATAATTTGTGGCAGAATAAAATGAAAGGTTAGCTCTCCCATGAGTGTCTTAGACTTTCCCACAGTCACAGTTAGAACAGACTACAGTCCTTTTCTGGCATAGATGGGACATGTCAAATTCCTGACAAGAACGTCTTGATGAGCCTATGGTTATTCTCACATAGGTTGGCTTTTTTTAAATACGGATTTCAAAACATAAGTAAGACCTGTGGGATTGAGCACAGGCTAGATAAGTGAAAGACAGAAGCAAAGATGTGGAAGTTAAAATAAAAGTGCTGTTACCTCATACACTGGACAAATTTTGACTAAAGAGAAAACTTCAGCTTGATGTGTTCCTGAATTTTTCATGGTAAAGGTCACAAACTGAAGTGTTATATCCATTCTAAGGACTGGATATAAATTTCTGGTTTGTATGATGGCATGATTCAATAACCATGCCCTCTGCAGGAAGTGAACAAACTGGGAATTCACATGATAAAGGTGTACTGTTATTAATAAAATGCTGGCATCTGTTGTGTCCGTACTCTGTCTGGCCTAGGACTGTAGTAAGAATAATGAAATAAAAGGTCTCTGCCCAGAGAATCCTGATGTGTCATAAAAAGAGCTTCAATTACAATCAACTAGCATGTGTTTTCCAAACTTTAGCTTTTCTAATTCACACCTGGCTTCCATCCTGCAAAGTTTTGGGTTTATCTGTGTAAAGGTGGTGCCAAGGTGCTATTAGAACTTCTCTGAGAGATACACCTTTTGAAATCTTTTGAGAAAAGGTATTATCTATAAACAGCATGTTTGCAAACTCTTGTGCCTGCATGTGCACTCAAAAATTCAAAATTGCATTATTCTCAGTTTTTTTTTAATTTAAATTTAAAACCCCTCCACAGCCCCCATTTTGTGCTTTTTTCCCTAAATTTCCCCTGAAACTTCGTGAAGATCTTTTTGTATCTTTACATCTTCTCCCTCCTCCACGAGATATAAACAGACTTGTTTACAAGGGTGACACTTGTTTACAAGAGCCAGCTCACAACTGCTATGAGAGCTAACAATTTCTTACGGTAATCAGAGGACTGCTTTAATTAAGTGGCATTTTAACATGCTTCAAAGTTGCCTTGCCTAAGTGAATAGCAAAAGTAACATTTCATGTCTATGTATGTGTTCACAACCCTAGCAAAATACGACATATGACTTTTGTTTTTGTAAACAGACAGAATTTACAAGTATAGTGTGGAAAGATAGAACACTTTCTAAATATTTTTAAAATAGTGGCAAGGCCATGAAGATGGACTAGAATGGAATCCTTCCCTCTTCTTTAATTATAGTTTCAGCAGTGGTAAAGCTAGTAATGGATAATATGAAGTCCATTAAAGTATATGAGTTTAGTAACATGATACAATACCCACACATTCCATGTGGGTGAACATGTTGCTTTAAAGATCAAAAAGATTTTTACTTTACTAACAAGACTATAATGTCTCTTCAAAGGATTTACTTGTGTCTGGTTCTTAGAGATGGAAATTAGCAAACTGGATAGCCTGCTTGAAGAAAACCATTTTATTTTTAGTGATACCAAGGGAAAATCAAAGTACAAAAGAGCTTATGGAAAGTAAGAGGATATATTTTTCTCTAAGTGCTTTATTTGATAGTATTAACTTGTTTTATTAGCAATTTGCTCCAATACAGTCTTAATGTAGTACAATAACTGTGTTTGGTTTTGTTAATGCCACTGAAATCTGTAATGAGATCTGAGGATTTTACTTCATTCTAGTTAATAAGTGTTGACTTGTTGCAATAGAAAATATTACATCAGTCATTTGTATTGGGCTAATGCAGAAGTGTTAGCACTTATTTTAAGTTATATAATACAGTTTGCATTTATGAAAGAGGAACCTTTTTATATGAGAGAAATGCCTGCAAATATCTCATGTGGAAGCAACTATATGATCTGTTTTTCATTTCTACCTCCTATATTACACAGGAACTTACATGCAACTAAAAGTCCATCCAAAGTAAGATATGCTTTTCATTTATTTCCAGGAGAGCTTTGTTTGTGTTTTAATGAGAAGAAACACCGCAGAAGCAAAACTTAGTCAGTTAAGCTCACGCTGCAGTTAGATGACAGCTTCACTCTAAACATAAAGGTTCTTGCTTTTATGAAAAGAAACAAAAGTCTTTGCCAAAAGCTTTGAGCTTTGTTTTCTTACTGGTTGAAGGCTCAGTTCAGAGGAACAGTGCAGGCAGAATTGGATTTCCAGCATCAGAAACATCTGTTTTGTCCGATGCTTGAAGGTGTAAAGGGTACAGGCTGCCCTGCACTGAGACTTTGCTGAGCTCAACTGGACTCAGTGACTTGGGAGCACAGATGATAAAAGTATAAGTACAAAAAGCCTTTGCACTGGATTCAAAGTGTTGTCTCGTATGAGCCCGCAGCTGCTGTGCACCTCTGGTGGTGTCCAGCCCTGATGAACTGTGCTTTGGGTTGCTTTGATGTTCTTCACTAAAAAAACTGACTCCAGTACACCAGCCAGGCCAGCAACAGACAAGGCTTGTCATTAAATTCTCTCTTAGAGGAGAAAAGGGACCTTCCTGAGAGAGACATAGGGCTAGACCATGCTAAGAGGAAATACTAAACAAGTGGCTTAATAAAACTTTAAGTCTATGGTTTATGTCTCCTAACACACATGGCTGAATTTTTTTAATATGACTTTGATACGAAACATATTTTCAGTCTCTGCAGCCTTCAACCAGATATATAAGCTGCAATGGATTAGAAAATGCAAGAAAAAAATATATTCTTCCTGGCCAAGCAGTTGCAATGGGACAGTTAATTCAGCATTAAGTACAGTAACAGTAACTCTGTATTGCTTCTTCCAAGAACTATCACTAAAATAGCATTTGTCCGGCAAGTCATTTCCATTTACTAGGCTATTTTTAGTAGGTCTGAGAAATATAGTCACTTGTGAGATAGGCCATAATAATCCAGTGGGTTTACACATTGCAATGCCAGTGCAAATTATGTATAAGACATTAGGAAATAAACGTAGCATTTCACAATCTGTTTGTTGTGGACATGGCTTTTATCAAGTCTTTTCCCCCATGCTGTGCACTTTGTCATTTATATTTTGAATGTAATGCAGAATATAAGTCTGTGTACATGTGTAGGCATGTACCTATACACATACAGTGCAAAAATGAAATACAGATGTAGTTGAGCATGCAAGAGTACTGCAAAATGTGCATTTGTATTAGGTGTCCTATTAATAATGTGGGGTTTAAAATATGCAATTGGAAATGCTAGTATCCACACTACTTTTCCTTGTATTAAGCCATGAGCCGTATTAGCTGTCACCTTTCATGTTTCTTTGTTCACTTATTTATTTATTTTATTTCCATTTTAAGTTTTTTTTTTGTTTTAGTTTGTGAGTGTTGTTGACAGTCCTGGGTTAAGGGATTTTTCAGTTTAGATTGTCTCTCTGTTGGCTTGAGATTTCTGAATCTTTAAGTTGCTCAGTAATTTTTTTTGTGTTCTCATCTTGTTTTTTACTAAATACAGAGATGATAGAATTGGCTAGAACAAAACTACTGGTAAGTTTAGTCATGATTTATTGAGGAATTGTACTTAATTATTAGGTCTGAAGAATGACCAAGTCATAGTCATTTAATATATTAATTTTCTCAGAATGGAGTCATGTGTGTGCTACCAGGACAAAGCTTTTGCTGATGGGTTGGAATGAAAGAGCAGGCATGCAAGGACTTTTAATTTAAACTCAAGTATTGGTGAAAGAAGTGGTTTCTGTAGGACCGTATTTACCTATTTTAATTTTCTTGTTTGTTTTGAAGTGTATAGAAGAAAATTATCTGTAAATCCTTTCAAGTAACTTATTTTTTCATAAATAATTTTGAAAAATCCTTTATTGTCCTTAGGTATGGATCTTCATGTATGCACATAGAGGAGTGCTTTATTGATTGATTTAATTCTAGCTGACTTTTTCAGTTGTACCACTTATGCAAATTTTTAACTTTTTTTCAATCTAAACTGTGAGAAGAATATTAATAACTAATTCTGCATTTACCTGGCTAATTTGCATACATTTGTGTTTTATGGTAAATCACAGGAAAACCTACTGGGGAAAGGCTGAGCTCTTCTAACAACTAATAGGCTATTTTTTTTCTTCTGACTTGCACAAATTGAGAAATATTGCCTGTGGCAAACATAATGGAAAACTGCATTTTTAATGCTTTCACACATACTCATTTCTGTTCAGAGAAAGAAGCAGATGACTCTTCTTAAAAATAAAACTTTCTAAAGCTCTGTAGCTGACCCAGGATATTGCATGTTAAAATACTTCAGGTTGGTGGAGTTATGATTTGCAGGTTGTGTAAGGTTACCTGGGTATTGGATTTGACTAATGGGAGTGCTGTTGTGTCTGAAAGGGCTAGAGGCAAATCACTTCTATAAATATTTTCTCCTGAAAAGATTGTCTGTAAATTACAGGTCTAAAAGAGTGCAAGGACTGTGTAAATGTGAGTTTCTGATCTACAACATCCAGCATCCTGTGTACTGGGTTGCTGCAGATTCTTTGTCGTATTTCTCCAGGTAGTTACAGAAGTTATATGTGCAACCCTTTTGACTGGGCAGTAAATGTTAGGTATTTACTCAAGCTGTATGCATGTGGCATCTTGATTTATTGTGCTGGAAAATTCAGAATTGATTCTCTATTGACTTCACAGTCTGAAACAATATGTCTATTCAGTGGTTGTGGTTGGGAAGCACTCGTCAGTGCCAGAGTTTGTGTGACAGAGGGTGCTGGTAGTAGTACATCTGCAATCAACTGAGGTGAGATCTTGGCATGATTTCCCACTTCTTGCGTACAAGGAGACCCTGTTTTCTGGATGTCCTAGCAGACAGAAGAAGAAAATATTCATCACATTTTTCAAAAACGCAATGACAACATTGCTTTGTCTCTTTATGTTTCATAAACAGTGCTTTATAATCCCTTAAGAGAATACTCCAAGTGAACTAGTAATAATAATTGAAACACGAAAGAGTAAGAGAATTGCCATCTGCAGAGTATCTGCAGAGGCACAGCATCTGCAGAGGGTGTTGTGTTCCTGCATAGGGAAAGCATGCTCTTTACCAGTGTCCCCCCATTCTAAACAAAGGTGCTGCTGGAGTGCCTTAGATAAATGGAGTGCTATTTCCAACTGAACCAGTTTCACTTTCTAATAAGGCCTACAGCAACTTGTGCCATGAATGTTAAATGTCTTTGTAGTGCTAAAGGAGGATTTGAACTGCATTTGTGATCTGGATTTGCATTTTAGGAAAAAGTGCAATCCTGTAATTAGAAAGTTAAGAAGGAGTGAGTAGGCAAGCAGAGGTAATGACTGATTACATGTGAATATCAATATATAGGATGGTTGAGACACTTTAAATGTGGCAGCCTGATAACTTGCTTTTATGTTAGAAACTTAGCCTCAGGTATTTGCCAGCCAAACTGCTGCCTCTCTTAGGAAAGGAAATAATTACTGCTTTTGTCACATCAATAGCGGGTCCTGATAACTAAGTTACTTTTGAAATTTTAATTTATTTATTTATTTACATTTACTTTTTAATTAGCTTATTTTGTATGCTGATTGGTCCATATCTTGATGACTCCTTTAATGAGTTTTTGGGATTTATCGTAGCAAATTGAACTGTGTAACTGTTTTCTGTATATGTTACTTTTTTGTTTCTCTATCTGCTTTCTTCAGTCATTGAATAACTCTGCTAGTTGTTACCAGGCTGAAGAAGGACCTAACCTGTTATTTATATCTAATACATTAATAATGTACCATGTGTTTTCTAGCCAAGAATTATCAGGAGTGAGATGAGGGAGTTGTATAATTTTTATATATATTTAAATATAGCTAGCAAATACAGAAATATTTATGGTTTGGCTCTAGATGAGGAGAGAATAATTTTCATCACTCTCTTTCCTTTCCTTACTGGGTATAAAAATGGTACCAGAAGTGGTTCAGAGACGAGAAATTTTCCCATCTAATTTGTCTTTATAGGCTGTTTTCGGATCTAGCTTGGACCTAGTCGTGTGTGCAGTAGTTCATTGTATGGTTTTTTTTTCTAGTTCAGCTAATGTAGATGGAATTCTCATCTGAGCAATACAGAGCTCATGACTTAAATTTTCTCAATTGTGGAATTTTCCTATTTAAAAAATAATGAAGAGACCAAACCAGTTATTTTTATAATCATTGAGATGTTTTAATGTATCTTGTGATTGCAGAGGGATTTTAGTGTTCACTTTCTTCTCACATCAAGTCTTTGTGTAACCATGAGGTCTAAAACATTTTCTTTAAGAGAGGCATGCGGATTTTCATGAAGTTGCTGGTGAAGGTGAGATAGGGCAGAGGAGGTGGGAAGTATCATAGGAATTGTAATAACGCGTAGGAAGTAGCAACACTTTAGAGTTCCTCTTCTGTTTTCAGTTGTGATTCTTCCTGACACAAACTGAACCAGTCAGTTCTTTTTCTAGTCTAATATTATTAATGAAAAAAGAAGTGGATATTACCTATTTTGTTCCTTATAAGGGAGTTTTTCAAAGGTGTTTTTGTTTTTGTTTTGCAGCAAGGATTCAATTGCCTTTTTGTTCTTCCTTGGGAATTCTGGCTTTTGAAATGGAAAGTGTTACTTGGGACAGGTTCCATTAGCATCAGAGGCTTCTTGCTCTCAGAACTGGGCTGAGTTTTATAGCTAATATAACCTTTTAAATGGGCAAATATAAAAACCTTGTAGCAAAGCCTTAGAGTCTAACCTGATTTCGTTCAGGAAGGAGAATAAAATTTCTTGTTGTACCACCTAGAAAAGACATATTTTCTTATACTGTAGCTAATTTCAGTGAAATATAGCAACAAAAGCAATGGTTTACCTGAGAAGCAGCTTTAACAGATCCCAGCTGACAAAGAGCAGTTCTCTTTCTCCTTTCCTGACTTTTTTCAATGGGTTATACATCTGGTCATTTAAAACAAAAACTAACATTGGTGTATCTATTTTTTTCTTTTAAGATAAAAGGGAGAAAGGAAGAGGAGGGAGGGTGGAAGAAAAGAAAGGAAGAAAGAAAATTGATTGCAGTCATGCATCTTGGCAAACAGCATTTAATTTCTCAGGAAGGCCAAAGAGGTTGCAATGTATCCCTTCATCACCTTGGTCTTGGTTGTTAAGGAAGATGGAAGTGCTGAAAAATTATACTTGATTTTTTTTGGTAGTCATTATTATTCCTTCTGAAGGTGCAAAACATTGATTAAAGAGGTGTCTTTCTGAGTTTTCGGCAAATGTTGACAATACACAAATTGAAGAAGAAAAACACTATTTCATATTTCTCACTAAGACTGTGCCAGTTTCTGGCATGATTTAAGTGCAAACTGTTATTTGCAATAGGACAGTTCTTCATGATGTACTCTATAGTTGCAAGAGAGTGTAAAGACTGGTGGACAAGATTTCAATAGTGAATGGATTTTAATATTTTTCTTCTCAAGAATATGTCAAATCACTAGCTGTTATTTACTCCTCTTGTTTGTAAATATTATGTGAACATATGAACTTCAGTGTATAAAGCAATAGTTTTCTGTTTTTCCAGAAAGAATAGATTTTATTTCCAGATGGGATGTTATTAGCTCCTAGCTATCCTAGCTAGTCAGTGGTATTCAGTTAGTCACTTACTAATAGACTATTCTGATAAACAGCAGTTTAAATAAGCAAAACATGCTTATTTGATGGACATAAGCAAGAGCATGTAAGCATCAAAGCAAAAACTTGCCTTTAAATAAATGTGTGCCATAATGCAATTCTGAAATAATTTCTGGGCAGAAAAAAATTGTCAGTGAGAAATTTACTGTAAAAACTGGGACTCAGTTTTGTCTTATGTTGCAAATGTGGTTTTCACCTCTATCCTAGTAATTTGGTAACGACTATAGGATTCTTATCTTTTGAGAAATCTACAACTGCTTGTTTAGTCTTAACAAAGTAAGTATTGTGCCCTAAATAGCACACAAGTTACTGTAAACTCAATGGAGTTTCTGACTTAGTAAGGTGCTATAGTCAAAGGCAGCTGTTAACTCTTAACTGCTTGGCATTGTGGGGGAGAACATCATGGTTTTGTGTTTTTAACTAGAAGAGGGGAACAATTTTTCAAGAACTTTCAAGATGCAGAATCACAACTTGAGCTGTATTACATTCTTAGCACCTTTTTTGTGTTTGTACTGAATTTGCTAGTTCTTGGTAAGTTCTAGGAAAAATCTGATGCCTGCCCTGCAAGCACATGATCAAAGACTTAGGAAATTTGTTTCAAATTAGTTGAAAAGCTGTTCAGGTGTGAGCTTAGCATGAAGGCAAAGAATTCATATGTCTATGTATAAATAATTTTAATTGTTTGTCACACACAAGGACAGAATTTATAAAAGTGGATGAAATAAGGGTAAACAGAGGAAACTAACGTCTTGTCAGCCCAACATCTTTTCCACTAGTGGCCAATTAATGCAAAATGCAGCTCATTCTGCCCTAATACATAGATTTTGAATTCAGTGAAATAAAAACTACTCAGCAGTGCTTCAGGTAATATTTTTAGCACTAGCTCTTGAGGAGTTTTCAAGAAAAAAAATATGAATGGTCTTTCACAAGTGAAAACCTACACACACAAGTCAAATTGCTTGGTTGTGTGTTGTGGGCCAATGTCCAATATCAGAACTGCAGATATTAAGGAAATTTCCCAGTGTGTAAATATTGGCAGACATTGTTCAAGAGATATCTGAGTGGTGAGAGATAGGCATATTTCCCTATTACATTGTATTTTGAGGCAAGAATGATTATAGAAAGGAAGTTTTCCAATGTTTTCTTTGAAATAAGAATAATAAACTTTTTTCTGTGAAATAAGTAGGTGCTGCCACTAGTGGGTGACTTTCTGCATTAGGGCTAGACATATTCCCACTTACTTTTTTTCTCCTAATACAGTAAGTATTCCTAAAAATTAAATACATTGAATGGGAAATGTTGAGGGAGGGCAGAAAGAAGGGATAAACTGATTTTTGTTTGTTAGCTGTATAACATGGGCAATCATGTTTTGACTGAAGTGAGATAAATATTTTCTCAGCAAAGACAGATGCATATGGAGACTGAGTTTACTGTTAAATTTAGTGGTGTGTATTTCTACTTTACTTGAAGTACACAGATAATTCCATTTCTATCACTGTCATCTTTGGTGTAATTTTGGGGTTTCATCCCTTTTTGGGTTGTTGAAGTCTATGGCCTAATGTTCCAAGGTTAGCTGAGTATTCTATATTCTGAAGTATTTTTTCAGTTGTGGACACATGCATTATAGCAAAAAACATATTAAACAAGTGCTCAAGAAAAAGGTGTAGAAAGGTGAAAGGAGGTAATGAAACATTGAAAATAGCATGTGCTATTTCCATGTAAAATAATAAAGAAATTAATTTGAATAAAATCTGCAGTTATTATATGTTTTTGGATAATGAAGCTACTTTGTGCTCTTGAAGTCCAGGGATCGAAATGTGTCCAGTCCTTCAGCTAAAGGGAAGAGAAAGAACATTTTCTTTCAGCACAAAAGATATTTTGGATTTTCACCCTCTTACTCTTCTGCTTATTTTTCCTTTTTTTTCATTTTACAGCTTCTGCGATCCCAGATAATGGAAGGAGGTCTTGTCTAAAGCTTAAGGTGTTTGTGCGACCAGCAAGTAAGTTCTTCAGATTAAGCTTTTGAGGGTGGCTTTCTAGCACCTGCTTTACTGTGTGGTCTAGCAAACCACAAAAATGTTGGTTTGATTTTTTTTTTTTTTTTTACTGTTAAATATTGTATCTGTTCTGTACATACAACGTTTGTGTTATGATTTTCAATGTATTTTCTTATAATTTTTCATAAAGCATTGTTTAAATTACTTGGCAGTTGCTTGCTTGTTTCTTGAACTTTGTACAAATGGAAGACTTTTACTGGCATTTGGACAAGTGCCACAGACTTTAAAATGTGAATATGCTTAAGTATGTATAGTAAATAGAGAGAAAAAAAGAGAGGAAAAAAAGAAAGTGGGGAGTGTAAGGGTGTTTCACTAACATATTTGGCTGTTATCTCTATTTTTGTTATAGACAGCTGTATGAAAACTATAGGTGTTCATGATCGTGTTTTCGATGTTAACGACAAAGTAGAAAATTCATTAGAACCAGCAGGTTAGTATCCTTAGAGAATCTCCTTTAACAAATGCGTGTATACCTCTGGTGCTTCAGTACTTTTTTTCTTCTTCTGTCTGCATGCTTTGCATGGTACAACTGCCCTGCTTTTGCACATTTCTAGCAGTGCTAATACAGCTTATGTATTTCCTATATCCTTGTTTAATGCAGGGAAGTAAAAGTGTTGTTTTATTTGTTTTTTTGGGGTGACATGTTTAGTGAAATTTGGTGTGTGCCAGTGTAAAATTTCCACCAGTATCCTGGAGCCACTGGCCCATCCAAGCCAAACACTCAGCATATTGGCAACACAGTCTATTTACTAATTGGACCCAAAGTTTTAGAAATAAAGTCAATGGGCACACTTCATTTGTTATGTGGTTATTGCCCTTTCAGAAAAACATGACCACTTCTTGTTGAATGCCAATGCATGACACAGGTAAGCAACTAATTGAGTTTTTGTTTGCAAAGAAACTAGTCCTTTAAAATTATATATAGTTGTGTGTATACTTGGTTAGGCAAAGTATCATTTTACATATGTGCATGTACACACACTTAAACACACTGATATATAGATAAACATATAAATACAAATTCTTCTCCTGCTGTACAAATTCCTCTCCTGCTTCTGTTGAAGCAAACGGAAGTTTTGGGGGACTTTTCTTGCAAAACACTGCCGTAGGAATAAGGATGCTCCTCATCTGTCCTGGGCAAAGGTACATTAACCTCCACCATCAATCACGCTAACATGTCTCCGTGTGGAAAGTGCATGTGTATTGTTTGTGTGGCTGAAGAGAGAAGTGTATGTAAGTCTAGGGGTATGAGTAACCCATACGACTTAAAACAAAAGTGATGTTGGAGCGGCTTAAAAGGAGTTAAAATTAGGCAGGTAGGTAGGAAAAGTATCTACAGTAGTGGTAGACCTTTTTGTTTCATATGTACCTACACACTGCTCACTTATTGTATTAAAGCCTCAATAATTAAAATAAACCATCAAATACACAAATCATATCAGAAAATACTGCACATATATTGTTTGGTACCTAAAGAACAGATTACTGAGAATTTTTTCCTCTTACGCTATTTGAATATGAAGCAACATTCTCTTTACATATAAAACAACATATTAATTTTTTTTGCTCTTTTTTATATGCAGATCCTTTAATTAAAATTCATTAGTTATACCTAAGTATAATAAGGCTTTTGCAGTTTAGCTGGTTTAAATTATTTCTCTGTGGATAAACAATAGAATTTATTATTTTTCTTTAAAATAATTTTCAGATCTTTACTAAAAATTTGGAGTTTGTGACCCAAAGATGTTTTCTGAGTAAATCTAAATGCAAGGATAATGCACTTTCATTGGCTGTATATATTTATACACTTATTAGCAGCACTCTTCTACAGAAGACACTAGGATGTTCTCTCACTGTCTCTACCTATGAATTTGAAACTCAGTGCATCTTTTTACAGTTTGTGACTTGGTGAACGTGGTCTAATTAATGTCTGATATTGCTCACAAAAGACATCATGTGCGTAATACATGCCTGATTTTAGTAAACTTGCTAAATTTTTGTTTCAGCAGTGCTTCTCACTTCCTACTATGATGTTGGCTATAGCTAGTTAACATCATCGCAAAAGCACATAATTAGAAAACAGCAGGCAAACCAGGCAAGCAAAAGCAAACAAAGAGCATCCTGCAGTCTGAGATGAAATACTGTTTGTGTTATCAGGGGAAAATAATAGCTTTGATGAGAAGGTTTGGTACCACAAAATTCCCACTCCTGATATCAGTGTATATTTGTATTACTAATTGGGCCAGTCACCATTAGATAATCAGTCACTCTGAGATGCCAACTGCTGTCACATTTCCCTGTTGTTGGCCTGTTAGGGTTGCGGCTGCCTTGGTGGATCTTGTTGCATGTGTTCTGTGTCTTGTACTAATTTACATCTCTGACAAGCATCTTCTGCTTCTGTGCTCTCCCCTAGCCTGCCACGGTCTTCTTCTACAGTAGGCAGAAGAATCGGAAGGCAGGAGGGTCATGTTCAGCAGATTACTCACTATCATCTTTCTTGTAAAAATCACCACTTGTGTGATTTTTGAACCTGTTTCAATTTCACTGATTTTGTTTAGAAATTTGTAGGAAGTAATTTGTAGGAAATTTGTACTTTCAGAAGTGGTGGAAGTAATTGGCTCTATTCCTGTTCCTCCCCCTCTCTTTCTCCTTAATAATAAAAAAGAAAAAGTCTTTTTAACAAAAATCGCAGCTGTGCATATCTGAAAGTTATACCTGAAGCATGTGATGTAAGGTTGTGTGATCTGAAAAATTCATGGCTGTCAAAATAATTTTTTCTGTATTGCTGGTATTCCAGTGTTTAATCGTAACCTTCTGGATTTTACTCAGGAGTCTTTTCATCAATTGTCTTCAGTGTTTCAAATGAAGCAAACCCTTTTCCCCAAGCCTTAAAGGCTGTGCAGTTATGACTACGCACCTCCAAGGAAAGCCATATCTGTAAAGTGATTTCATAACTGCAAAAGAATCATTTTCTAATACATGAGTACAGAAACCTTGCAACAGCAAACCTTGCAAACATTGAGAGAAAACTCAGATGATTTCTCAAAAGGAATCCCTTAATGTTACATTAATTCTTCTGTGAAGAATGGCTTTATAAAAATGGCATCACAGAATGTCTCTGTATTTTTCATTTAAGAGAAGTAATCTTTTTAGCTTAGTGCTTTTTCATTGAGTTTTTCAGCAGTAGCCAGCGTTTCAGTTGTGGCAGTATCTGATAGTCAGAGAGAATGAGGATTTATTACTGCTATACACTAGTTCTGCCCTATTGTGTTTTAGTGCTGACTCACTGATGTAAGTAGGCCAAAATTGTTGACATTCAGTGTTGCAAATTAAGACTTATTTGCAATTCTAGAGGTAGAAGGTAATACACATTATTCTCTTGTGTAGTTTTTGTTCATCAGCACTGAGTAAATGTGTCTAAATTGGGAAGAGCTAACTTTAAGTATATGAAGGGAGCTAGAACTGACAACACGGGGTTACTTTTTTCCCCTGTAACTTCTTAAATATGTTTTAATTGAGAAGCAACCTTTTGCAAAGTACTGTATTGCCATTGCAGTGTCACCATAGTGCAAGACTGTACCTCAGAAGTGAAATGTGAAACAGCTTTTGGTATTGACAACCACTGAAAGTAGCATTTTCAGAAGCCAGCATTCACTTATATTCTGGAGGAAAAATACTAGGGCCTCATTTGGGCCCAGTATGCCTGGGAGAATCTCCTTGCCATACATGGTGTGGAGCTGCAATTCCAGCCATTCCAGCCAGACTTTCACACTGCCACAGAATCATAGAATGGGTAAGGTTGGAAGGGACCACTGGAGGTCATCTAATCCAACCTCCATACACAAGCAGGTCCCCTAGAGCCTGTTACTAAGGATTATGTCCAGATGACTTTTGACTATCTCCAGTGAGGAAGACTCCACACCCTCTTTGGACACTGTTCCAGTGCATAATCACCCACACAGTAAAGAAGGTCCTTCTCTTCAGGTGTAACTTTCTGTGCATCAGTTTCTGCCCTTTGCCTCTTATGCAATTGCTTGGCACCACCAAGAAGAGGTGTCTTTTTCTTACAAAAATGAACATATTTACAACTAATCAGTGCTTGCTTTTCATACTTTTGCCTTGAGCAGCACTGAAACCTGTTGATAAGCCTTATGTGATTGTGGCATCAATTAGGTGCTAGAGAAAGTACATGTGATAATTTGATAATTCAGTTTACTGTGCATCTTGCTGTGTAACTGAGCTGGGGCTGAAGAGCCTATTAACGTAGATTATACTAGGTGCTCTCCTGATTTTGTACTGGGTGTCAAGGGTATGAAAGGGAGAGAGCTTGCTTGTAGCTGAAGCCAAGTAACATAAAAGGCTCCATGGGAAAGCAGCATGGTGATCCCAGTGTCCTGACTCCTGCATCCCTTACTGCCTCTAACTGGAAATGCTCAGGTCTCACCCAGTATAATCCTGGCAATGCTGTATTTTGAGATGAGAGCTATGAGACGGAAACATCATAGACCCATTGACATCTCTTATAAAATAGGGAGCTTATTGCATTAAGTAGGTGAGATCTATTAATTTTGCTGGAAACTTTGGTGTTCTAAAATAAACTTACAAATACATTTTGAGGCCACTTCACACTTCCTAAAAGGGTTTCCTTTTTTCTTTGATTCAGTAATGAAAAACAAGAGCTGATTTTTTATGGCAAGCCTCAGACTGATTGCTTTTTGAATAGATAAATTAGGTAGCTTTGCATATGGAGGATATGGAGGCTTTTGCAGAGAAAAATACCACTGCTGTAACACCACCAAAGTTGATTTTGACTTTGCCCACCTCTTCTATTTTACAAGCTGTGGGTTTTAGACTGATGTTAAGTTTACAAAAACTAAACAAGGCTTTATTATGTATCATATATTTAATATTTGCCACCTTGTTTTCTTCTACCACTGGTGCATAAGCATGTTTTCCTAACTCAGCTGGTTCTTTTTTCATTAGTTTTAGCAGCATATATGTAAATCTCTATTTTGTGTACCATAAAAGGTAGTGAGATTTTCCAGATTGAGTATATATTTTATAAAATTGGTGAGTGTCATGTGTTAGCCTTCAAAATTTTGTTTCAAGAAAGAAGGAATGATGTTATATATCCTGCTCATCCCCAAATGCAACATACTTCAGTAGAAATGTTGTGCATGGAAGGGGGTTTGTGCTTGGACTTACAGGCTGTAATTTCAAATTCAGGAGCCAAAATCTGTAACTGAAAAAGGGGACTAACTGCAAAATTAATTCTGGGCATGTGCAACACTTTTGAAAATCAGGTGTTTTTATTTAGCTGCCTCCCTGTTGCTGTTTAATGAGACATCCAAAGCTAGAGTGTGTTACTGAAGAGGAATCTTTAATTCCTCAGTCTGCTGAAATCGGACTTACTTTCTGCTCCTCTGGTCTTCAATGGGATTTTGCCAGTAAGAAATGAAGGTCTTGGCCCCAAGTTGGTTACATAATGAGGTATTACACGCTTGTGAAAGTCAATGACAGGACAAGGTTCATTGCCCTATTTCATAAAGGCACTGAAATCTACTTACAGTTGTCAGCTCAGTGAGAGTTTATTAAGGATGCAAAATCTCATTGGAATGTATGCTTTCTGTTTGAACAGATGATACCGTACATGAGTCAGCTGAACCATCCCGTGGTGAGAATGCGGCACAGACACCAAGGACACCCAGCCAGCTTTTGGCAACTCTATTGTTCCTCCTGGCAATGCTTTTGATATTATAGCACAGTATGCTCCGGCAACCTGTCACAGAAAATATCAGGGTCTTGGAACATCAAAGATCCACCTAACTGCTCATCCCAGGAAAGGGACTTTATTGTTTTTTCAGATGTCAAATTGTTATTTTTCCCTTTTCTTCTCCCTTTTAGCCTGAACTCAGCAAAAATTTGAAGGGGATAACTAGCTTCAGCACCCACCCCTACCTACCCTGTGACTTTCTTAACCCCTCCATATAAATAAAAGGACTCCAAATGAAAATGCCAAACTATAATAGTGACACTAGTGATTCTTATTTTCCTCTTCATTCTCCTTTAAGAAGTCACCTCTGTTAGCTCACTGTGTCATCCTTATGTGAACAAGAAAGTGTAGTGGCAGATGCAGTCAGTGAGGGATAAGGAAAGTGAGTGAAAACCTGGGAGAGTCTTTCTCTGTGATACAATATTTATGCCTTCTCGTTCAGCACTGTAAGATGGTCATGAAAAGCATTGTGTCACCGTGTCAGGACTGGAAGGGAGATACTAAGAATAGACATAACCATTTCCTCCAGAAGTTTCTAAATGAACAGGCTTCTGAAAGGGGAAGATGATGCTTCTTGCAGGAGTGTCTTGCAACATCTTTGACAGTAAAATTTTTGCTCACAAGTAGACATGCTGTCTTTGGTGAGAGGAAAAAGTTAGTATTTAGGAATGTTAGCACACAGCAGGCAAGGTGAGATTTAGGAAACTTCACTGAGGGTGTGAGTGCCTCTGTTATTTCGTTTTAAGGGGATAATGCACACCGGCTTATTTTATTTTAAAACAGATCACCGTGGTGCTAAATTTTTTTTCTTGAAATGCAGAGGCACTTTTGAGAATAAAGTGACCTTCCCCAGCACTGACTTAGTAGCTGATAGCCTTGGATGCTGCTCTGGGTGTTAATACATGCTGAAAGAGTACTTCGGTGACCAGAGGAAACATGTTTGGAACACAAGATCTCCAGTGTTCTCTTGATTTGTCTCTCCTGTAAGTTCTTCAATCTTGGGAATAAATCACATGTAGAAGAAGCCAGGGCAGTCTAATGGCATTGTTTGGTGGGGGAAAGAAAAGAGGTGTGGAATAGGAATTCAATGTTGATTTTTTTATCTTTTCCCCTTCCAGTGCAGTTTGAAGAGTAGAGGAAACATGTTTATCAGCCAGAGATAAACTAGATGGGCTCCCAAAGACTTAACAAAATATTTTTTTAAAAATCCACTAGAATAGAAAATACATTATTTAGATATACTTTATGCTGAGAGTGAGTATATATGCTTGTCCTATTTAAACATGTGAGAGAAGCAGTAACCCTTGATACAATTAGGAAATGGGACTGTCTTGTTTGATGGAAATAGGAGTGACCCTGTTTAAGGAATCTGAGCCTTGGTTAACAAAACTTTAAAAAGTAATTTGCCAGGAAGTGCAAGCCTTGGGGTACTTTTTGGCTAGGTTGCCATGAAATTTGGACTGCTAAGCATAATCAGTGAAATTTCAGACCCAGACTGAAACAGAGCTTTTCTGACAAAAACTATGGTAATTAAGTTAAATGTGAAACAAAACATGGAGCATATTAAAGCAAAAGGAGATTTTTCTATATTAATTATGAAGAAAAATTCTGCCATATCAAAATTGAGTGGTGCCATTAGTGGACACCACTTCATAGGCTTTTTATTTTTAAGTGAAGAAAAGCCTTCCAGAAGTTGAGGCAGGAGAGGGGAAAATAAATTTGATATGTAAAGGGAGGTTTTATGCATGCTGAGATATGACATGGGCTTGCCTGATATCATACATGTTCATAAATGCAGGGCCTGTACTTACAGGAGGAATGCAAGAAATTTGCTCTAGTGTGAAGTGCACAGAATAAAGATACACAGTCCAAACAGTGAGGGAAGTCATCATCTCATTACAGTGTGTCTGGTACTTTGCTCTCTTTAAGGTTTATATACTTGATACACACACTAATACTTTCTGTAGGTAGGAATTAAAAAGCTTTGGATGAGGTGAACTTAGAATGCACCTTATCAAATGGATTATTAACCAGAATACAGATAATATTGCATGATGTGTAGCCATATTAAAATGATTTATAGTAATTGCAGGCAATCACACAAGTAGTGCAAATTTGATGTAGAAATGATGACTTTGTCATCTTTTGTCTCTGAATGATGTGAAGACATACATTTACCCAGAGCAAAGGATTGTCACTAGCGTTACTCCAGATAAAACTCACCCCTTCACGTGGTCCCAGAGCCTTGCTGTGTAGGTGAAGGACAGCACAAACGATGATCCCTCGGCTACCCAGCATGGCTGGGAGCGGCGTTCCAGGCACTGCCACTTTCATATTTGATGGCATTAGGCAATCCCAGTCATACCAAATACATAAATGTTGGTGGGTTTTGTGTTGTGTTGCAAACCTCTGGATGCTTTAAATGCAGATGTTGCTGAAAATTAAGGGGTTTGTTCCTCCCTTACCCTTCATATGCCCCTGCTCTAGTCTGAGGTACTTATTCTCCCCAGCCCAAGTGGGTTGCTTACGCCCATGACCTGCACTCCTGGCTGCCAAGGGCATTGTAATGTGAAGCAGGCAAAATAGGGATCAGTCAGTTTAGTGGATACTGTGTATCCTTCAATAGACAAGGTAACATTTTGTGTTAGTTTAGAATATTGTTTTGTACTGTACTTACCTGGATGACGAAGGAAAGACAAGTAAAACTTAAAGCTATGTTCTTTAAATTCTGTATTATTAGCAACCTCTGTTGTATATAGTGTTTGATAATAAAGTATTAATTTGATTCTTATGTCTTTTGTAAGTGAGAACAATAGACTTTCAGGATATTAAAATCACATGTTGCTTACAAGATGGAGCTTTGAAGCATCAAGTGTGATCATGGCTGAGAACTGAGAGACAAGTAGCCATGACACTGCAGCATACAGGACTCATCTTCGAAAATCGTTCATCTGTTGCAAGACTTCACAATGTCAAGACCTGAAACAACATGACTTTTGAAGATCAATGTTTTGTCCTCAGTGTTTAAAGGTCTTATGTTAGAACCCAGTGTTAGTTTTGTTCTTTTGTATCATGTTTGTTTCTAAAAAGGCTTTGGGGATATAACAACTTTTCTGTTATTTTGTTTGTTTCGTTTTTATTAATTTGTATTTTTTTTCCTCCTATTTTCCTTCTGGATTTGTTCTCATGAATAGTTTTTTCTGGAAGAGATCTTGCCAGTGTCATGTGCGATATATGTATGTACTTGGTTCCAAAAGAACTAGAGACAAATTTGGGAAGTACTGAGAGTAGCTGAGTAGATTGTTTCCTTTCCTCTGTAACTGTGGAAGGAAAATGGTTGTGTTTGTACCCATTGATTCCCACCCCTAACCCTCAAAACTGAACTTAATCCATTGCCTTATGAGCGCAATGGTTCAGTCACTTTCAGAGGTTTAGAGTGTTAACTCTTCCCCTCTTTTCATTACACTTGGATTTTGTAATCACCAGTTTTAATGTGCAACCCTCCACACTTCTATTCCCCCGTCCTGCCCTGCCTCCTCGCCCTCCGCCTTTTTTAATTTGGAGCTGTGAATGGGCAGATCTGTTTCTGGTCTGGCATCACTGTTTTTCCCATGCATTCGCCCTTGAGCTTCTCAGATGTGAGACAAATCTCCGTACAATAGGCTTGCTGCCATTGTCTGTACAGTTTAATAGATGCTGGCATGTTGGAGGTTACCCATGAGTCTGCGAAATCCGCTTACCATGCTTACTCTTGGCACCCCATTGAAGACACTCATTGTGTATGCATCTGGGTATGAAAGTCCAGCTCAGTGTGGTCCTGTGCTTGTACTGCCCTGCTTTGTAGTTTCTTTGCACTTATTCATTGAGTGCTGTTTTTGAAATGCTTACATTATATAAACGTAAAAGAAAATGTTAAAAAAACCCACCCAAACCCCCTGCCCCATTAGATCTGTATTTGTATATACACGTGTCCGTACGATTATACTTAAATAAAATGAAAGATTTTCATCATTTTAATTGGTTCTTTTAGACTACATTTTTGTTTAATTAACTGCATTTTCATTTTGTGGGCTGTTTGTAGCTAACTTACCCAGAATCATAGAATGGTTGGGGTTGGAAGGGACCTTTAAAGGGCTTCTAGTCCAATGGCCCTGCAATGAGCAAGGATATCTTCCACTAGATCAGGTTCCTTAGAGCCCCATCCAGACTGACCTTGAATGTTTCCAGAGACAGGACAGGCAATGAGAGGAATATGAGTGGGAATAAGCGAAAAAGGCACATTATGGGCACAACAACTGAGTACCTAGAGCTGTGACAACCCATGTCCTGGCAGATCTCTGCTCATCACCTTTTTTAATGTGTTTAAAGCTCTTCCAAATGCTTAGGAGGGTGAGGAGCTGTATCAGCCAAGTGCATTATATGGTTTCCATCATACTTTTCCCTGCTCTGGGCGTCGCCAGCAGTCTTCCTCCCGTGGATGACAAGTGGTTATAAGGTGTAACTCTACTTCTTGAAGAGTAGGGCCAGCTCCAGAGTTTGTGCCAACAGGGCGGCTGCACTCCTCTCCCCAGTGTGTCTCTGAGACTGGCAAAGAGATGAGGTTGGAAGTGGCTTTGAAATATCAGCCGTATCTTTCTTTACCAAAAAGGCTCAGAGCAGCCAAGCCTAATGAATGGGAGAATTTGACCAAGGGTTCCTCCTGAAGGGAAGGGGAAGAAAAGTGGTGGAAGCAAGAAATTGGATGACTTTCTCCTCCTCCTTCCTTCTGTCCTGCCTTCAGAGGGTAATGTAGTAGTGCCTCTCAAAAAGTACAGGAGTGCATTGGTGTTGACTTGTATTAGGTCTGAAATAGTTGTCTGTGGCAGTCTACTCCCTACCTGTATGATAGGTTGAACCTGAGAATTTAGGTCATAAAAGGTGGGGAGCACATAGTAAAACCTGTAGTATATACACTGTGCATTCAAAACTGCTGTAATTACACTGTGTTAGCATTAAACTCACAGAAGCTTTTTATTATATTTAATTAGTTGACAGGGCAGTAAATACTAATTATAACTTACTCTAACCTTTAAAAATGGGAAATGACAGCTTGGTGAGAAGAAAAGTGTGTCTGAGTATTTGATACAAAGAATTGATGCACCATTTTTTTTTCCTCTGGAGCTGTGATGTTACAACTAGGATAGGGTTATAAGTGACACATGCTCAGTATATTTTAACATAATAGCCATGTCCAGAAAATATCCTGCAGTCTGACACAATTAACAGCCTTTGCTATTAAGCAAAGAAGACACTCTGCTTTTGCTGAGAATGGTATTTGATTTCATTTTTCTGCATTAGTGTGCACAATGGGCCTTTGTACTACCTCATCTTCCCTTCTGCAGAATATTTCTGCTCACAGAGTAGCTCTGAGGGCATTCTTAGCAATATCAGGCATGCGTCATACTGCTATAATATGGTTGTGTGCCAAAGTGGTTTTATTCACTTAAAACAAAGCTTTGATTTATACACGTTAGAGATGTGGTAACCAGCTGGGATGGTTAAGTTTTTTACATGCTTTAACAGCACAGGAATGAAAAGGGCCTCCTTCCTTATAACCCTTATTTTTGTTGGCATTTGCCCTTACTGGGAAGTTTAATTTAAAACCTGATTCAACTTTATATTACAGGTGTATGCATAAGAGCCCAAACCAAGTCTTCACTGTAAAGGCTGCAGTGCAGATTATATGTGGCTATATGTGTTTGCTTTCAGCACATTTGATTTGCATCTGATAATCAGACAATCTGAAATATCACCAATTTGAATGTTTGCTAAAAATTTCCCTTAGGCCAGATAGAAGCTTTTAAAGCAAAGTCTTTGTTGGATGAAAAAGTAAACTAAGGAAATTTTTTAAAAAAGATATCTTACAAACGTTGTGCTAAGTAGGTGTTCTCTTGGTTTCCTCCCCCCAGATAAATCTGTTGGCTGACTAATACTGTCAGTCATATTTCATTGGGAAGAATTCAGACCACAAGATAACTCTTGCAGTCGCAAGCACATCTTGAAACACTCATTTTTCCTATGATGGTTCTTCAAGCAAGTTCTTAGGTCATTTGAGTACACAAGGAGGAGTATAAATATGAAAAAATGCAGGGTGGAAATAGCCACCTTGTAATGTATCTCTGAAGGATGGAAGGTATTTTCTGTATATACGATCTCAAGCATCACAGTTCTTGGACACACAGCCAGTCTCTCAGTTCTTTTGTTCAAAGCCTTCTCTCCCTAAGTGCTATTTTGTGGGACTTGCCAATATATACTTTCCAATATTAATTTTAGTATTTAAACACATTTATCTATCCACAGTCAAAGCGCTGTTGACAATACTGAAGCTTTTGTCTGGATGGTATTTGTAAAAGGAAAGGTTGTGTGAATCGATGGGATACAGAAGGTACAAGTATCCCTCTGATCCTTGTTCTGCTGAGAACCAATTGTGCCTTCTGTTCTCATATACAGTAAGTTAGGGTGTCTCAACTAATTGCTTGACTAATCACTGATCACTAGTACAAGAAGTTTATGAGGCTTTGTATTTTTCTCTCCTTACTGCCACTTTACCTACAGCTGAACAAACCAGTAAGTCTAGAAACAGCAGAAGCAAAGCATCTTGAGGCCTAACATGGCAACCCTGATGTGGTTCTGCAGTCCCAAGCCATTTACACTTGAGTATTGGAAATAAATGGAGTGTTACATATTGCAGATGACAAGCTGTGATCCTGCAGCAACTATCCTTGTCTGAGGAGGGTCAGAAGAATCAAGCTCTTGGCTGGGTGCAAATGCTTCGATGGAAACTTGGCATGCTGGGTATTACAAAGCACTGCATGTATCCCAATGCTTCTGTTCACTACAGTGAGGGTGGAGAAGGGGTGGGGAAGAAAGAGCTCATTCAGCCACAGATGGCTGAACAGCAGTGGGGAGTATACAGCAGACTTTAAGCCCAGAAAGTAGTTACTGATGTAAAATGCCTGAGTAGACTTGCTTGTTTGTGGAAATTTGTAAAAACATGAAATAGAAAACCTAGAAAGTGCCTGATTATGTCCTCTGGTCTGTGTTAGCAGAAATCAACGAAAGATTTCCCACTGAATCAGGCCAATATTGCTCACTTTTGAAAACTCACTAGCATTTAAAAATACACACTTCACCTTGCTATTCTAAAACAGGAATAACTTGGAGGTCTTGCACTCTTCAAGACTTCTGGAGCTGCTGCACGTGGAGCTGGCAGCTCAGGATTTTGATGAACCAGACCCTCATGAGAGGTCTTTGCCAGCTGTTGAGCACTCTATGTAGCAGATGTTTTAATGTTAGTTTTTAGAATTTGTTTTGGGAGTAAATTTTTGTTTTTATCTCTGCTATCAAAAAGACCTTGAAGCTGGAGCACAAGTGAAGAGTGTAGATATAGTGATTTTCACAGGGTGGAACACAACTACATTTTGATCTGGCACAGCTGCCAAGAGAAGAAAGGCAGTTCTATCTTAAGAAAGGATTGAACAAGAGTGTGGACTGTGCACAATGTTAACGGTTAGACTTTAAATGTGAGGCAAACCTGGATAAAGCCATGCAGTAATGCTTATCAACTTTTCTACTTTAGTTTTACAATATCCTGGTTCATGTACATAATTGCATTACAAAAGGCCTTGCATTCCCCCTGGCACAGAAGCCAAAGCAAGTGTGCATATAATCCTTCCTGGTGAATTTGTGTCCCTTTTGTGTTGTTTATTTCATTAGTTTTTCTCCATTTATTTGCAGGTAAAAAGAAAGGAAAACTTATGCATACTTCCTGTGCTCTGGTCTCATTAGCCAGATTTCCTCAAAACTCTTGTACTCCAGAGAAGTTTTGCCAAGCAGTTCAGTGAAATGCACATGGTATGAATATTTATGCTGCTTTAATGATCAGATTTTTGCATCCATGAATAATAAAGGTTTTAACAAGAACAGATAACAAGATTGGCACAAAACAGTGGAGTGGTTAATACAGCAACCTCTGTGTTGCAAGATTCCCCTGAGAGCAGCAGACTGAGCAATCTTCCTCCCCTTCCTCAACCTCTAGCACCAAAATTAGTCTGAAGGGACATGCAGATCCTCCAGACAGCTTTGCAGAAAGCAGGTGTTTTATCTACAACTGGTTCTATAGCCCCCTCTTGCATGCTTGCTTTGAGGAAACTCAAGGTTTTTAACTGAAAAAGGACCTTCAACTTTTGAACACGATTTTTTTTTTTTATTTCAGATGCTCTCCAGCAGCATTTGCATTTGAGTCTGAGCCTGCCACTTTGCTTGGTCTTTTCAGCGGCAACTGGCTGACAAGTGTTTGCATGATTCAGAAATCTGGGGGGCTGCAAGTCAAAGCAGTGCAGTTTTCATGAGCTGAAGTAGGAAAGGGTAATCCGCTCAACTCCCTGAGCCAGCTCAGTGAGGCTGAAGGGTGATGCTTTAAGGTCTGTCTTTGTTGCAAATCAAGGAAGCTGAAAGGTCCTGAAGACCACAGACCTCATTTTACTTGCCTATATCCACAGCTGCTGAAAGCCTGATCTCCTCAGTGTTAAAGTGATATGCTCCAAGTTCATGATAACATTGTGCTTGGTGAGAATACTGAGCATTTTACCCTCTGATGTTTTTTAGAGAAAGGGTTTATTGCATGTTTACTATACCCTGGTGTGCTGGACGTGTGGGAGCAGATGTCAGGTAGATAAGCAACTTCAAACCAGCAAAGTCCCTCTTAGAGGATATGCTCACCCTTTCTTTCTCAGCCCCTCCTGTGCTGCGCTGTTGACACTCTGCCTTGCTGCCATCCCAGCTCAGTGCAGGTGTTGGTGGGGATCCAGGGTAAATACTCTGCATTCTGTATTTTTGCCACTTGAAGATACCAAAAACCATTTGCTTGAACTTTGATCTTTGGCCAAACCTGTCCTTCAAGGCTGATGTTCAGGGCTGATAGTCAAGGTTGCCTGCCACATTTTACTACACATCTTGTGACGGTCAGGCCTCAAACTGGGCCACTGATGGCAGCCTTGCCCTCAGAGTAGGAGTTAAAAGATTCTTCTGGTAAGATCTGGCTGGAAAAGCTGCCTAGGGCTAGGTACTGCAGCATAGATGAGTCAGGCAGATGATATCACAGATACTTGAAAGAAAAAAAGGAATTAAATAAATCTGCTTTTCTTAAAAGAAGAGAAAAGGAAATAAAATTTAAAGGAAAACAGTGACTTGAAGTCACAGGTAAGTGCTTTTAAAAAGTTTTACTTAATTTTATTGATTTAATGAACGAACAGTCAGGGAAATTAAAGAAGATTTTAACCTTAAATGCAGATTAAAATAAATAACCATATTGCCATCTTCTGCACGTACAGGTTTATTCGGTGTTACATCCAGCATATTGAGAAGAAAAAAATTCCTTCAGATTTTATATAACTAAACAGTTTTTAAAATATTTTTAAAACTTCTATCAAGGATCAATAAGCTTGCTATGAAAGAAGCAGATCCTTTTTTTTCTGTGTGTTTATACATGACACACAACCAGTATAATGGAGCAGGTTATCACTGACAATATATTATCGGGATGTCTTGCCACTGCTCTTGTCAATTGTTTGCTCTTTCTGTATCCTTTCAGTGAAAGCTTCTCCCAGAAACTACCATGGAAGCTGTTTACTTTATTTCAAATGTAATTAAAACAAGAAAATGGCAAAGGAGTAAATTAAAATCTCAGGCACTGCCCTAGTTCCAGCTCTCTTTGACAATGGATAACTATCTTAAGGTGGGGTTTAATACACTAAAGAACAATAAACCTCTCCTGTTTTGAGAAGTAGCGCAGTTTGCTACCTGCTTCTGCTTCAGAAGGCTGAGTACTTTACCAAGTCTCTGTACTTCCCCTCTTCTCCTGAATAAAACATGAAGTCTGAAGAAGTCGCTGTGGGCAAGAGTAGAATGAAAACACACACCTCTGCCATGTGAAGCACCTGTTGTATTTGCAGGAGCAGGAACATGTGTAACCTAGGACAAGTCCTCATATTATATACCCCAGCACTAAATCTGTGATGGAGGAATTGGAAAATTATGGTTTTGGTAATGGAAAAAGAAAATGCAGACTTGCAATGAAATTGGAAGGGGTAGAGGTGGGGGAGATGGGAAGCAAAAGAATGTCCTAATTGGATGTCCTACAGAGAAATGAAAAAAGAGCACCATTCTTGTGGTGGAGCATGACGCCACAAAGGTTCCCAAGAAGAATCATCTGAAGGAGGAAGAAAACACACAGTGACTCATTGGGCAAGTAGTTTCCATTTGGAAAAATTAGGCAAGAAACATTAGCATGCCAGATTTGGGAGCTGTTTATATCAAAACAATACACTAGTTATTGCATATACAGAATGAGTGATACCAAGTCT
This sequence comes from Hylia prasina, assembly GCA_013397195.1. NCBI lineage: Eukaryota > Metazoa > Chordata > Aves > Passeriformes > Sylviidae > Hylia > Hylia prasina. The sequence goes on along the minus strand of VYXD01011545.1, from coordinate 86,582 downwards.
GGAAACTATCATGCCACATCTAACCTCAGAGTATTCACTGCTTGGCAAAAAGGGCAAAAGAAAAACAATGCAAGTGTTTGAAATCTAGCAGTAAACAGAGAGGAACTTTCTGACCTGATCACCTGGTGCTGTGATCCCTGGCTTTTAACTTCTCATGTGTCTTCAGCAAAATTAGCAGAGAAGGTAGTGCATCCAGCAGAAATTCTGTCTAGAGGGCACTGGAAAGAATCAAATTTAAATACTGTATCATCAAACAAAGTGTGTCTTGTAAACAGTCCTAGTCCAGCTAGTAACAAATACACTCACACTACTGTGCTGTACGTACCCAGCAGTGTAATTTGCCTATCTGTTTATTTTCAGGGCATTGTTAATTCTACCAGTAACACGTAAAATAAAATCTTAGGAACAGAATTTGAAGATTTTGAAACACAGTTGTTGAATGGACTGGGAGCAAGAATAGGTAGGAAACCACAGCAGAATAAAGGAAATACATTGGTCATTCCTTGTGAGCCAGCATAGTCTCTCCCTTTTGCCCAGCTCCAGCAACCAGTCACGTCTTGGTAAACAAGCTCAAGAGAATTCCTGTCACTAACCTCATGCTGAGGCGAGAGGTCCTGTGACAAACTCGTTTGGGTAGGGCACAAGGTGTGGATACAAATGTGGTTGAAAGCCTTTGCACAAGCAAAGCTCATATGATAGACTGTTTTTAATACAGGAAGGTGGCCATGGCTGTGGCAAAGTACATATTTAACAGTAAGATTGTTCCAGGCTCTAAGGAACACTGTAAACACACTGTGCCAAGCCTGGCTATTTGAACATAGGAAAGAGAGTCCATTTTGCCTGGAAAAGTTGACTGCAACAGCATGAGGGCACACTGGGGACATGGAGGGGAAGACAGATGCAATAGCCGTTCCATGGGCTGCCAAGTTTTTCGTTCACTCCAAACTGAGGTTTTCCCATATGAAGTCAGCCTGGCCCTCCACACAGAAACAGGGAGACAGGAAAACCCCCTAAGACAAATGTATTTTAGCATTATGATCGGAGGTTGGCATTGTTCCCTGGCTGGTTCCCAAATAGATTTTAACATATTATTTTTCTGCTCTTTCTCCTCTCCCCATCCAGCCTGTTTCTTTGAAATTCTTGATACACTGTAATTATCTTTGCTTTAGCTGCATTTTTGTGACGGCAAAGGGAAGGATGGAGCTTTTTGTCTCACAGGTAGATTCCCCAAATCAAAAACCTCCTTGTAAGACGTAGCTCTCCTTGTACGATATATGTTCTGTGACTAGAAGACAGTCATAGCCAAAAAAAAGGCAGTGACAAATAGTGTGGTCTCTTTAAATGGCTCCTAGGCGCTGACTCTTCCTGGGTCAAAGATCTAGGGGTTGTTTTTTTTCTTAACCAGAATTCATTAACCTCTCACTGAATTTGTTTACTCAGTGTGATTTCCACCAGACGGGCAGTGACCTTGTTTTCTTCTTCAAGCCTTTTCTTAAATATTGTTTCAGACTTAATTCTGTGCTGTCACATCACATGCAGCTTTTGCCAGCCCCATATGCTAAGGAGCACAGCTGGGAGGCTAAAACCGCTTGTGATGCCTCACACTCAAAAACTACTCATAACAAATCTCTCTAAAATACCCCGTCAAATGGCATCTTTGTAAATCTCACTCTCTAATATTGCAGAAGGAAGCAGACACCAGAAGCTCAGCATGCAAAAGGAGCAATCACTAGTTACCTACCTGAAGCAAACAAGTAGTAATTCAGAGTGCTTTGCAGATCTGCCCAGTTCTTTTTTCACATGGCAATATAAATCCTTTTCAATGGGCTGTTAGAACTTAAAACTTGGAATAATAGAAATGACTGCAAGGCATAAAAAATTAAGATTTTGAACAACATGATATAATTCTACACTCTGTAGGCAGTCATATTGGGCTATTTTAAAATTAGCTGCAATTTGCATAACATATTTTACTGTTATAATTCAATGCCTGTATTTATAGCCATGTCATAACAATGTAGGGTCTTTTTTTTATTTTTCCCTTTGGCTGGAGTTTATGATGTGTATGAAAACTGAGTGTAAGTCATTCACTGTTCCAAAAACATGAACCAGATGAAGAGACACTGACATGTCTCAAGTTTAGAACACTAATATGGTAATTCCAGCCTCCAAGAATTAGTGTCACCAAGTTTGGGGGTTTTTTGTTGGTTTCTTTTGTTTGTTTGTTTGTTTGTTTGTTTGTTTGTGTTTTGGCTTGGTTTGGGGTTTTTTTGCCTCTTAACTAAACAAAGCAAACCTTTTGGAGTAGACTGATAGTTTGAAATAGCCAACTGTGTGCACACACTCCAGTGCTAAATTAAGGCTGGCCAGAAATCTGTTTAAACAACATGACACTTTTGTTTTTCACATATTCATGCAGAAACAAAGAAGGCAGTGAATGCCAATGTCCTGCAGAAATAGTCAGCTACAAGCCCTATAAATCACTACATGAACACACTGCTGCGACAGAACAAACAGAAGAAAAGGTCATTTCACTGCATTTTTATTTTGGGAGGATTTGAGCTCTCCCAGCACAGATACATCTTTGCTTTCCAGTAGAATTGCCACATAACAACACTTTTGAACCTCACATCAGCAGAGATGGCTGGACAGGAATTGCCAGAACAAAATTCTCAGCGACCATGCATGGGGGCTTCAAACTCCAAAAGCAGTACTGGGAAGACATCTCAGCCTGGCAAGATTTGATACTTAAGCATATTGTAGTGAGACAGATGAAGATAATTTCTGTTTGATTTGTGTGAAAGTTTTACCTTGTCCAGCATAAGCCCAAATATAAATATATGTTTCAAACAAATATATTTGTTAGCAACTCTAGCTTGGTGCTCTTCAGCACTCTTCTGTCTGACTACCAGAAAAACAACAAAAAAAAACACCCAAAAAACCCCAACAAACAAAAAATACCCCAAAACAAACCCAAAACTAACCAAACAAAAAAGTTATGAAAATGTTTCTAAGAAATTTTTGGTGTGTCTCTTCTCCATTTTTGTGAGAAAATGTTAGTGACACAAATCTGAAGCTGGCAGGTTGATCTATCCAATGGCAAGAGTAGATGTCAGGGTTGCTTCCTATAAGAGCAGCAAGTCTTTCAGACTGTGTCTGATAAACACAGACCTTGGGTCTCTCATCCTTCTTCCTTTGCTGTCGCCTTGATCATTCGTGGGACAGAGAAACAATACAGAATGAAAGCAGACAGAATAGCAGAGAGAAGCAGGGAGGATGTACATATTTTATCAGGTTTGAATTTCAGCATCTGTCCAGTTAACACTGATTCCATGGATATATTCACGTGATATAGTACTGGGCTCTGTGTCATCTAGCTGAATGGGTTAATGGTAGCATTGCTGTGCTAGGGCAGCAAAAAAAAAAAAAAAAGGACCTGAAAAAACCGTTCCAATATCTTTGGAGCCCCGTATGTTAGGCACACTGTGACCACACAGACATTCTACTGCCTAAAACTATCCTTTTCATAGCTATATCCCTATCCTCTGTTTCTATGAAGAAATGTTCTTTGTTTTCTACCATATTTTGTTATTGGAATAAGCCAGTTTTGTTCTGGCAGAAAAGCCTTTGGAAATGAAATGAACAAGGTTGCTTACAGGTCATTATCCTGCTCTGTTAGATGATCATTTACATGTACTAAAGTATATACATTTTTGTGGAAGTAGACAGGGACTTCATGTTTCAGTGCTTTTTTCTTAGCTAATGAGGTATGTGGGGAGAGAAATTAAGTAATTTCTAATGTGTAATTCAAATATTGGGCCAAAGTCCCTCCTTCCTTCCTTCCTTCCTTCCTTCCTTCCTTCCTNCTCTAAACTTCCTTGCGATTGTGTGACCAGCTGTGGTGGTTTGACACTATCTGGACACCAAGTGTTCACCGAAGCCACTCAATGCCCTCCTCAATGGAAGATTGAAAAATATGGAAAAGACTCATGGGTGGAAATCAGGGCAGGGAGACAGATCAGTCACCAGTTGCAATCAGGCAAAACAGACTCAGTGAAATTAACTGAATTCATTGCCAAAAAATCAGAGTAAAATAGTAAGAAATAAACCCAAATCTTAAAACACCTTCCCACACCCCTCCCTTCTTCCTGGGTTTATAGGTTCCACATACTTTATCTCCTGCCCACCCATGATGCAGGGTGATGAAAGTGGGGGCTACAGTCTGTACATTTCCATATACATTGATGCTCCTTCCCTCTGAAACTATTCCTCTGCTCCAGCAGCAGATCTCACCCATGGGATATGGTTCTCCATGAACTTCAATATGAGCTCTCCCCATGGGTTACAGTTCTTCAAGAACTGCTCCAATGTGGGTCCGTTCCACAGGATTCAGTCCTTCAAGAACAGCCTGCTCCAGCGGAACACCCCACAGGGTCACAAGTCCTACCATGAAACCTGCTCCAGGGTGGGGTGTCCAGAGGCTGCAGATGGCTCTGCTCTTTATTAATCTCCCATGACTGCAGGGGCAAAGGGGCTTCACCACAGGCTGTGCCATGGACTAGAGGGGAATCTCAGCTCTGGCACCCGGAACACCTCATGCCACTCCTTCTTCCCTGACCTTGGGGTCTGCAGAGCTCTTTCTCTCACATATTCCCATTTGTCTCTCCCAGCTGCTTCTACGCAGTAAAGTTTCCCCCTTCTTAAACTTGTTATCCCAGAGACACAGCTACATACCATCACTGACAGCCTCAGCCATGGCCAGCAGGAGTCCCACCCTGGTGCCAGCCGGGATTGGCATCAATGGACAGGGGAAACTCGTGACAGCTTCTCACAAAAGCCATCCCTATAGGCCTCTTTTCCCCTGCTTTGACAATCTTGCCACACAAACCCAAACCATCATCCACCCCTGCAAGGGAACAATATGGATATTTCAAGACATACTGTGACAGGGTACTGAGAGTGCTGTCCGTAGATTCTGCCTAAAGTTCCTAACAGATGTTCCTGTCTGACCCTTGCCAATGTAGCATTGCTTGTGATGAAAATTACATTTTGAATGTCTAAGGAACTTGTTACACCAAACTGCTGAATACAGTCTGGTTCCTCTTCCTTACCTTCCTCTCACATAGGATTCTGTGACTTTTTATTGTGTGCATGATGAATGCTGAATATGTTCTCAGTATTTTCTGAAACCTCCACTGTGGCACCAACTGAAATATCTACTGTTTGCCTTGAAACTGTTTCAGGTGAGGAATAGATGCAAGGGAAGGAAAAATACTTTTTATTTGGCTCATGTTTGAAAAAGTTGTCCTATAATATATGTACCTGTCCAGTGTCAGCTACTGTAAAAATCCGAATATGAATGGTAATCTAAGAGCTGCTGCTTGGTGTAAATCTATGTGCCAATGGGGTTCTGTCAATTTGCCTTGATAAATATAGGCAATTCTTCTATTTTTGTGTCTTCTATTAGCACTATAACTCTTAGATAGTCTGAATGACCTTGGTGTTGTGAGAGATCTAGGAGAGAAGTCGAGGATAAAATTCCTCAGAGGTACCAGAAAAACCTAAGAATGTTTTGTGTTGTCTCTGAGAGACAATCATACTCGGGGTGACTTCCAGCCATCAGTGTATCTGAGGAGCACAGAATGGAACCCTCCCACTACAAAGTTCATGGACTTGTAAAATTCAGTTGTTTTAGGGGATGGAACCCTCTGTGAAGTATAACACCAGGGGCACTAAACTGGCAACACAGGTCAGCCTTGCAGAAATGAATTTTGATTTCATCTCATGACTCCTGAACAGCCAATAGGTAGCAAGCCATCATTAATGCCACAACAGGTGACATTAAGACAAACAACCACTTCTTCATAATTTTGTGTAGAAACATACTAACTGGGTAAGATATTCAGAAACTGGGGGTGGTTGGGAGTAGAAACTTGAATACAATGTGTCAACTCTGTATTGTTATGTGGGACACACTAAAAGATCTAAGGAGGTCATGTTTAAAAATAGAGTAATAAAATTAGTACAGTGCTGTCTACCCTGCAGGGCTGACATGACCTGACTTGATGAAGCTCCACATACAGAATGGCTTTTATTTTTGGGGCACTCTATCTGGGATAACAATGACTGTGCTGATAGTGAAGCAGTGGGTATAGTTTTTCTTGATGGCTGGCACTTATTCTTGAAAAGAACAGAAGAGCATATTTAAGCTGTCAGGCCTTAATTGTTTCATTAGCTACTGGTACCTTTTGTACAAAGGGAGCAAGGGAACTACTGAAAGAAAGAATGATGAGCAGCAATTCAAGAAGGGCACAAAGGTGCTTCAGGAGTTACTTCTCTTCCTTTGTTTCTTCCCAGCTCATCTCTGACAAAAGGAGAAGTTTCATTTTTAACATAATGACTATTATTAAAAGCAGATTGAACAATTTCATGAGCCCTGTGGTGTATATCTCCCATATTTTTTAAATATAAATGAAACGAAATAATTTTCATGCCTCTGAATCTGGCTTTTGTGCTTCAACATCTAATTTATTGATGACAAAGATGACTTGCATTTCTAAATATGTCTTTTGTTCTGTAGGGTGCCAAAGTCTTTTTAGAGACAAAACATACATATATGAATCACTTCACCTACCCTGTGAAGTTTAACCACCACTGGGGTGTAAACTCTTTGACTCTGCAAAGCAACACAAGAAATCATCTTGAACTAGAAAGTAAAGAACATTAATCATATTAAAATGAAATTATTACAGAGCACCCACACATCTGAGAGCTCTAATAACACGGCCTCTAATTGGGTAGTGGCACCAGTGTTGACCATCAAAGGTCTGAATTTACATGCTGTCTGAAAGGACAACTTTGGAGTATACTTATGCTTATGGAGTATACTTATGCTTGTTTTCCTCTTCCTTGCTGGAAGGTATCCTGAGACAGAGAGATTGAATGGAAATCTTTCCTATTGTAAAATAGAGAAACACAGCTAACTTCTCATTTACACAGACCCAGGAATTCAGAACCTCTCCAACAAAGAGCTGGTTATATTTCATTACAAAATCTGATACTAAAGGTAGGTGGTTTTTCTCAGTCATATTATTCTCCCCCCACCCCAAGTTTTTTCTTCAGATATAAAGGGTAGAATGTGATTAATGTCTACTCAACTCTCGCACTTGCTGCTCTGGAGAAACTGAAGGGAGGCCTTTTCAGTTTTCCTCCTTTATCCTCTGGAGAGAGGATGCCAGTAGCTTGGCTCTTTCTCCTGTGTGGGCTGTGCTTCTCTGCCTTTTAAGATGAGTTAGCTGATTTGTTTTGCATTCCATTTTTTAATTAGTTCTTTTTAAGTAGGGAGGCATTTTCTTAGTCCACTTTCATTCTTTTCTTCATGCATGCAGACATACTCACAGCTGAGTTATACAAGACAGAGAGACCCTGGGTCTTATTCTCATCTGTAATGAAGATTTGAACACATTGTTTAAAACCATCCCTAGCACATATCCTGCACATGCCAGAGTACTGGAAATAGCCTGATTGTAGACAAGAGTTTGGCTTTCTGGTACTTGAAGAATAATTTTAAAATCAGCTGTTTCTTCTGTGTGGTGTGGTGTGTCTCCTGCTTGCTTTCAGTAATGGGTCTCTTAAGTAGAGAGAAGGGGAAGAAAAGGGGAAGAAAAGTTCTCCAGAGGAAGAAAAGTTTGTTCTTCATCTGCTTTGGAGATCAACTAGAAGAGCAGAGTCCAAGAGAGAAAGAGGAACCCTTCAGTTTTCCACCAAATACCCACTTCGCACAGACTCAAACTCAGGGCATTTATTGATTTTAGTTCAGTCCTCACAATTTAAAAACATGAGAGGTCTGAACAGAGCAAGGAGAATAGGGATATCCTAGAAGAAATTGGTCAAATGACATGACAATTTTTTTGAAACCCTCCTCTGTGCCTGAAAACAAAAATGTTTAGAAAGCTGATGCAGAGAGGAAAGTAAAAAGGGGAAAGACTATTGCAGAGAAAGAAAATGTGTTCATATACTACAGTGGTGTTATCTGTTGCATTTGCATTTACAGTGAAAGAGCATAGGAAAAGAAGGTGAGTTTCAAGAAGAGTCCTTAAATTAGTAATACACGGTACTGGGCAGGGTTAGCTTTCTCTAAATGAGCTTGCTACATACAAAAGCTGATGTTAGTGTTTTATAGCTTCCTCCACCCAGAGGTTCAAGCCCCTAATTTTTGCTTTCAAGTTAGATTGCAGTTTCTACCAGGTGATTCACAATGATTCATTGTGTTGCCTAGACCAGTGGGATGCTTACTTGGTAATTTTAAATCCTCACAGTTCTTTAGATCTACATTTTAAATGCTTTAAGTGTTGCAGCTTATTAAGGTGTTAGGTTTCTGTCTATTTAGACAGGTGTGAGCATTATTTAGTAGTCAGATTACTCTTAGTTATCAAAATGGTTCATGTTGTGCCATGATTAGGAAATGCTATTGTTACATATCCTACATAGTTAGTGTGTAAATCAATGCATAGATAGTCCTAAGAAGCTGATAAATATGCAAATTCATTGAAGTTCAAGTACTGGAGAAGGTGGAGAGTGTGGTGAGAACTTGATATATAACAGATTAAGCTTTTTTGTTCTTATGTTCTCTCATTTTCCAGAACAAATCAGAACACATTCTGTTCTGTTTAATTTTGAACACCTACAATTTTTGGGTTGAGAACTATTCATTTGGTCTTGGACTCACTCTACTTCTGTTTTGTTCTCTGAATTCTTAAGGTTTCATTTCAGAAATTTCTGATTATGTTCCTGTGCATTAGGTCCTGCTGTCCTTGTATCCTTTTCTTAGGATACGTAGCATGGGATTGATGTCCAGATTAAAATATCTGAGTTTAGCTGTTAGCAGTAGCTTTTGAATGGTAGATCTAATACAGGTGCCTACTCTAAAATCCGTGGGGCTTTCCAGATTCTGTTGACCAGATTCTCATTGACTATAATGGGATTTGGACAGCAAGAGTTCTTCATAGCTGTGACTCACAATATTTATCACTTAGTGCTTTGTGGTTTTGAGCCAAATTGCATTTGGGGTGAACAAAGTTGAAGGTTTGGGGGTTGATTTTCTTGAATTGAATAAATATTTAGATGCCCTTAAAGTACCTAAGACATCTGCCTAGAGTGGTAGATGCAGCACATGAGGAGGCCTGCAGCCTTCTGGAGAGACAGATGGAGGCCAAGTGGGATACAGCATCACATCTGACGTGGCACCAGATGTCTAAGGGATGGGAACTGAGTCAGGGCCTTGGAGCCCATTCAAGTAGCATCACTCAGCTGGCACTCCTCCTAGAACTAAATACTCTTGGTCTTCACATTAATGCCCTTTTAAAAAAATTAATCCACTGGTTGCTATAATGACATCATTATTATTTAAAAAATCTTTATTCTAAGACTAAAGGTGGTTGGGATGGTGAAGCACTTTGCTGAGGACATTGCACAGACCATACTTGAACTGAAAGTACTTCACTTGGGTGTTGGCATTTCCTGAGCAGAGCATAACTCACAGCTGAATCGCCTGATGGGACTTGTTTTGATGGCAAAAGACTGTAAACAGATAGCTAATGAGCAACGAGCCTTGAGCCTTACCTAGAGACACAAACCATAGAAAGGATTTATTATTGGGCAAAGTGAAATCACAGAAACATGTGAACTACTCCAGGTAAAGTTTTTTCCCTTGTGACTTGTTCTAATAATAACAATGTTTTTCTTGATCTGCTCTCTCTCTCCCTCATACACACATAAAATATATGTGCACAGGCGTAAATGGGTTTTGGTCACTCTCCACCCAAGTCACTTGACAAAGCACGTGACACCATTCCACCACGATGCAATGGGCCCTTCTTTCTTACATCTGGATTGCAACTGCCTTTCTAAAGGCAATAAACCGTGGCAGACTGATCCCAGACAGTTTAAACAAAGTTGTTAGCTTTATGACCAAAATGCCTAACAAATTAGGCTGTTGTGAGAGACAGAGAATACCCTTTCCAAAAAGGGTTAAGTCTTTCAGATAGTTTGGGGTTGGCAGCCTGTCCTGGGAGATACTCCACTGGGACTTCTCCCCTCATGAAAGTATTCTGTAGTCAGTTTTCTCTTCTCTTGTTAAGTGAATTTCTCCTAATTTACAGCTCCTTATATGTTGCTCTTAAGCAACTGCCATCTTTGTTCACTTACTTTCAATTTATCATAACTTTCTTTCCTATGTAGTCCATTAGTCTTTTTCTCACTCTTGACTGCTTCAATATAGACATGCTGCAGCAGAAAAAAGTACTACAGCAATTCAGCCTGTTCAAAAGCCTTGAGATGTTAATTTTTCTATTTTCTCTAGGTTCTTTATATCTGATGTCCACCTTACCTATTTAAAGCATCATCCTTTGGGTTTCATACCAGCTAAATTTAACTGAGATGATTTTCATAACCTTGACAGATATGCATTGTTTAGTGTGTACTTAGTGTTGTTTTTCCTTTGACAGCTTCATTCTACTTTCAAAGCAAATTTCAAAACAACAAGAGGACATAAAAATTCAAAATTAATTACAAAGACCAACAAGAACTCAGTGTTTTAAATATATGAAGATATGTCCATGAAGCAGGAAAGTAAATAATGGCAAATATGAAGGAAAACATTTTGAGTGACAGTTACAGGAGCATTGTGATTTTTGGAAACAACAAATAACTGCAGAGCTTAAATGTGATAAAGTTAATTACATTATGGAGATTACCTGATACCTCAACAACTGTTCATATATGCAGAAGAGAATTAGTGTACATCTTTCCTTTCCTTCTTTGAAGTCAGCAGAAGATAACAGTAAAAAGCTAAGGAAGGTGGAAAAGAAGAAAGGAAGGAAAAAAGGAAGAAAGGAAGGCTGAAAGGAAGGTGGAAAGAAAGAAAGAAAGAAAACTGCTTAGAGCTTCTTAAAAGTTTGGAGGAGATAGCATGTTGCAATACAATTTTTCTTTGTGGTTGCTTAATATGAGTCTGTACATGCATAATATATACATACTTTTCTAATCACACAGTGTTCTGCAGTCATACTCTATTAAATTGCAAATGGTTAGAGTTGAACAAAAACAAAGACTTGCTTAACTATATGTATAAATTACTGTGTTCAATGCACTTTTAAAGTCATCAAAGTCATCTCACACAATTGCTGATTTGATAAATTTTATGAAGTGTTCGGACTAGAATTTTCAAGGGAATTTAGAAGTAAACAACCATACAACTTAGTACAGGATTCTGGAAGAATCCTGTTAGAAATCTATGATTTTTTTGTCTGTTGATTTATTGGTCCTCTAAATTCTTGGGTTTTTTCTGCTTCTATGAGGTATCTGCTGATTAATAGAGGTATACTTTCTCATTTTGTAAAAGATATTTGAGTATTTCCTCTAGATCTGGGATACTGGAAAATGAGAGGCAAGGGAGCACATTTTATGGCATACAGAGAAATGCAAGACAGATAGAAAATAGATTCTGGGGTCATTTACATGCTCCATCTCTGCCTTACATGGCAGTGAGTGCTTGCCTTTTTCCCGCCGTTGTGGTATCACTAACTGCCTTGAAGCATCCAGCAGGATTCCAAGACTGAATAACTAAAGTTAATGGCTGTGTCTTTTCATGTTTTCTTAAGATGGACTTGCCAAAGCTAATAGGCAGATTTTTTTTTTTCTTCTCTATTTGGTCATAGTTTTCTACAGCTGTTCATTTAATATTTTCTGTGGGCATGCTACTTATGGTTTACCGAACACTTTGGCTCTAGAAGATTAAAATTTTAAAAAAGCTTAATGCTGCAAAGAGACTTTTCAGCCAGTATATGTTGTGCATTGCTCTTTTGTTTTAGTCCAGTTTTCATACCATCTCTCTTGTCAGATCAAACTAGTCTGAAAATAACTGGATGGTATCAAGATTCATTCCCTTCTCAGTCTGTAAAGCTTTGGCTGAAGGACTGAAACCACAGCATACCAAATTTAAACCCTTCCATAGGTCTTGAGCAAATAAAATTCATGGTTACCTGAGTGGATTTTTGCCTTAACGAGAATTGCATCAAGATCTTGAGATCTGGCTCTGCATCAATTCAAAGAATTACAGGTACTATTAATGAAGTTCTTGGCTGTATGAGTTTAATTATTTTGTGACATCCAGTTCCCTCTGTCTCCCAATGACTTAAAAGGGGAAAGAATAACCTGCTCTCTCAGTACTAAAATACTGCAAATGTAAGTTAATTTCCTGAAAGATCTATTTTCAGTTGTGAAGAGAAATGATAAGCTGAGAATTTAAATGCACCTAGCAGCAGAGCTGTTGAAACACACCTACAAAATAAAGGCTAAACTGGAATAATAAAAGTAATGTTACTGAAGAAACATATTAATTCCAATAGTAGTTCTTCCTCAAGAAGAGGATTGAGCAAATGCAATAGCAAAATTTTGTTTTCTTCTCTGTTCACAAATGCTTTTTTAATGTTATCTTTCTAGCAGTAAATGAAAATTGAAAACAGTGCTTCAAAGATTTCCTGTCTGTGTAAGTAACTCTGTAAGCTACCAGCTAGCCTGTGGAAACATTCAGCTGTGGGACACCCCCTCAGGAACCTATCATGTAGATGTGATATACATTTCCACAACAGCTTAGATGACTTTGAGATCTTTTTTCCTTGATTCTTAAAATTAAATAAATGAGGCTGAAATAATGCAAAAACACACCAAAAACCTAACAAGAAACAGTCCAAGATAAAAGATCTGACTGGCCCCTGCTAGGTACTTTCTTTTATCAGCTTTTATTCTTTGTGTTCATGCAAGTAAATCTCACATATATTGACCAAAGAAGATCCAGTGTTATCTCTTCAGAAGGAAAGGTAAGCCAATAGATACAAAAGGTGGTGTTTGATTGGCTTTTTCCATACTATGTTGCTGAGGTGCACTATTAGTGTGCTGTTACTAAACCTAAAACTGTCTTTTTTTAAAAAAAAAGTGTGTAGACCACAACAGAATTCCACACCAAAAAACCTGCCAAAATATGATCTGCCCCAGGTTTCAAACAAGGCTCTGGGGCAACCATGTAGTTGATTGTATAGTCCTGTTTTCTGGAATAGTCTAATGTCTAACCTCAGGTAGACCCTGTTTTAATTCCCTGGAAAAAAAGCCTGGTTTTCTTCCCTTCCTATATACTCATGCACCCTGAAATTCTTTAGTACTCTAGTATCATCACCTTTTTAAAGATTCTTGTGTTTGAGTGTTTAAGTGCACTAAGAGCTGAATAGTGTTTAAATGTGATAATGATTTCTTAGAATTAGATTTACTCTTTTTAATCAAGGATGCAAAACAGTATTTCTAGCTCTCAATGAAGCTTCTGTTGAGACAAACCAGTGCAAAACCAGCTGAATCTGCTTTTACACATCAGAATAGTTCTTATCATTTCTGAATGTCCTTCTTAGTCAACAATTATTTTTAGAGATGGTTACATACCTACATGCATTGTATACAAACACTTCCTAATGGAATTTTCACCTAAGAAGGATGTCAGCCTAGGAGCAATGCTGCTGTGCACATGGTATGAATGATCTTCAAGCAGGCGAAGGTAGTGAGAATACAGGCAAGGAAAACAGGAGAAACTTGGAACTTTTGAGAGACTTGGAACTGCTTCCAGCCACTGTGTTTGCAAGATTCAGCACCTGTCACAGGGAAGCCAACTAAAGCAGGATATTGGAACACAGAATTCTTGTTTCTTTAAGATCTGCTATAGACTCAGTAAAGATCTTTTTCCTAAAGCATTAATTTATCTAAAATGAATTTGTCAGTTTCAGAAACCAGTTTCCAGCTAGCTCCAGATGAAAAATAATCTTGTTTTGATTTATGTATTTAATATTTCGCACTGAAAATGTAAAACTGCAGCAGTTATTTTATAGTGACTGAGATCAGAAAATATAAGGGTAATTTATTATATTTATTATTTTGCTTTATAAAACAATAAATCAACATTATTGAAAATTAAACGTACATTAGACTGTGAGAAACTGTTGATGTATAATAATGTTTTACATATGACCTTTGAAGATATGATGATAATCTGAATTATTCATGGAAAACTTGGATTTTCCTTTGACTTAATCAAATTAATAAAAGAATTTCATTTCTAAAACCTATTAATGCTCTGCAGGAGGAAAGCAACAGTAGTGAATTTATCTTCAGTGGGCTTTTTTGGGTTTTGCTTTGTATAGGACTGTAAGCAAACAAAGGAAAATGCAGTAATCCTAGGGCTTCTATACTTTTCTTTGTAGTAGAACCTGATCATAGTTTAGGATCTGAGACTGGTCTTGTTATGAGCTCTATAGCTCAGGAACAAGAGCTGTAAAAATATTTCAGTTGTAAAAATTGATCTGGACAGAAACTGCAACAAAGGTGTCAGACCAAGAGCAATTTTTGAAATTGATTATTAAAAAATCACATTCATTTACAAATGACAATATCTATTAGAGTAGCTTGGCTGTTGCAAGCATTCCATTGTTCTTTTTTCCTCCTTTTTAAACATAATCTTTGAAACTTTTTAAATTGTGGGAAAGTTTTACTGTCTTAGTGAAGAAGTGATATGAGCTACTAAACCAGCTCACCCTGTGCTGCCCCAGATTTAGGTACAATATTGCAAAAATGTTTTCAAATCTTTCCTGTAGCACTCGTGCTGTTCCAGTGATGTTTTGTATACGTGTCTGTTATTTTTCTTACTTTTACACCCTACACTGAAGCCAGTTCAAATTTGCAACTTTCTAAAATGAACCTTTATAAGATTCTGCAGATAAAATCTTGCTGTAGAACATTCTTATCCATATCATGTG
>VYXD01011545.1:42037-71713 GCA_013397195.1 Hylia prasina | reverse complement strand
AAAATACATGTCCAGGAGTACAATGCATGACATTTTAACCCTATTTTAATGTTCAAAAGATGGTCTATATTTGGATATTCTCTATTTTTAAAATGACTAAAATAATGAAAATTGTCACATGTATTATTACAGACAAGATTTCTAAAAATATGGGTCTCCTGTTAAATTTCAAAATTTACATGATGATCCATATTTACCTAAATATGAGAACTATTAGGGATTCAAATACTTATTAAAACACACTATTTTAGACACTTGAATATAGATTTAAGAAGATATCCTGGGACTGTGGAAATCAATGGGAATTTGTCATAGATTTAAACAGATCTGGGATTTTAGTCTTGGTCCTCAAGAACCAGAATTTAAAATTACTTAGCAGTTAAAAACACAGACAGACAGTAGGATTTTTCTGCTGCTTATATCCATGGTGTATCAAGGGGAAATGAATTCCCATGTGCATTTGAAAATGTCACCCCCTCTCTATCTACAGTATCAAAAATCTCAATATTATGAATATGTCTGTGCAGCTAATTATCTCATTGATAACATGATTATGGAAATTTAAGTAATAACCAATTCTTAAAAAAACCCTTAAAACCTGTTTGTGTAAAATATGAAATATGTCATCATAAGAAGGGTTTCTCCTATTACGTATGTACCCTTCCTGATAAGAAGATGAGCAGAGGCTGGTTAGGCTCACTGAGAGAAAGCCCTGTGTGGGGGCATCCTCTGTGCTGGACAGAAGGCATGCGTCCACAGGATGGACATATGCCCAGAGCGGACACACATCCCTCCCTCACAGTGGCAGGAATTGCCTGGTTTCTCCCTCCCAGTTTCCCTGTAGGCCCCCTTTCAGATACTGGAAGGTTGCTATGAGGTCTCCACATAAACTTCTCTTATAAAAACTTTTCAAAGTATTAGAAACATGATTTATATAAAAAGGGAGGGAGAAACCAGGAATTACCTGCCCTGGGTTGAGTGATACTTGTACACCATGTTTTACACTGAGCAGGAGTTTGTGCAGCCTGGTGGAGCAGAGGCCCCCAGGGTAAACTGGCATATCTGAGCTGACCTGGTGCTGCAGCCACAGCTGGGGAACACCTCAGGCAGGGTGAGTGGTCTGGACCAGCAGCTGCAAAATGCACTGGCAGGTGGAGTTTGCACTAAATGGTGTGCTGGGAGCTCTGCCTTTGCTCTCACAATATATTCAGAATTTGAGCAGTTTTTCATTAGAGTGTGGGGGAAACCCCTTCTGGATCTCAGCTAGGATGTAGTTTCATACAGTTTTGTTGTGATTTGGGCTTTCTGCCTAAGTCAGGTTTGGGCAGATTGTTTTGTTACTGGGATTTTGTGGACAAATGCTCTTTAATAGTCTCTCTTCCAGAGCGCTTTTTTTTTTTCTTCCCTTCAGAAGGCAGCAGCACCTATCTTTGTGGGGCAAATAAGCCCCAAGCCATTCCTGGTACTCCCAGAACTGATGTACCGGAATCCAAAAGAGACCAATGTTCCCTACCCTTAGAGCCTGGTCTGCAGTTTTTGGGTTTCTAAACTACAGTGTGGCTCCATAGTGTTGTGGCTGCATAAAGAAAACTGGGTGGAGCAAGGAATGGATTCTCCAAATGCTTTCCTACGCCCTAACTGGCTTCAGTGGAAGAGAAATTGTTACTCAGAGGTGATTTGTCAGCTGTCCTTCATCACATCATCTGTTGCACTCAAATGGAAGGTTCCTTTTGGCAGAAACTACTTACTGCAATCTCTTAGCTGATAATTAAAGTTGTATTTCTGAGAAGTTTCCACTAGTTGCAACATGTTTTGTAGTTTTAAGTGACTTATTTAAATTTCTAGTCTTGGTATGGCTGCTGGAAAACATAAGGAAATGGATGATTCTCTACAGTCTTCCCAGTAATTTAGAAACATTGTTGAACACTAGCTCAGATTATAGGGAGTACTGGCAGAAGGGTAATATATTTAATATATTGGATATATTCAATATATGTTGCTTTCAACGCAAACTAGAAAAATAATATATCTTTTAGGCTAACCATTAAATTTCTTTTTATATAAATCATGTTTCTAATACTTTGAAAGAGTTTTTATAAGAGAAGTTTATGTGGAGACCTCATAGCAACCTTCCAGTATCTGAAAGGGGGCCTACAGGGAAACTGGGAGGGAGAAACCAGGAAGTAGGGAGAGGAAAAGGAGGAATCAAGGAAGGGGACCTTTCACTGGGAACTGTAGTGGTCAACAAGGAGTAACGGGTACAAATTGAAAGAGGGGAAAAATATAACCATTAGAAAGAATTTTTTTACTTTGAGGGTGATGAGACAGGAACAGGTTACCCTNATATATCTTTTAGGCTAACCATTAAATTTCTTTTTATATAAATCATGTTTCTAATACTTTGAAAGAGTTTTTATAAGAGAAGTTTATGTGGAGACCTCATAGCAACCTTCCAGTATCTGAAAGGGGGCCTACAGGGAAACTGGGAGGGAGAAACCAGGAAGTAGGGAGAGGAAAAGGAGGAATCAAGGAAGGGGACCTTTCACTGGGAACTGTAGTGGTCAACAAGGAGTAACGGGTACAAATTGAAAGAGGGGAAAAATATAACCATTAGAAAGAATTTTTTTACTTTGAGGGTGATGAGACAGGAACAGGTTACCCTGAGAGGCTGGGGATGCCCCATCCCTAGCAGTGTTAAAAACCAGGTTGGATAAAGCCTTGAGCAATGTGGTCTAGTGGCAGGTGTCCCTGCACATGGTGGGGGGTTGAGACTAGATGCTATTTAAAGTCCATTCCAACCCCTTAACATTCTACGATTTCTATGTGAAAAAAAAGGAAAATCATTCATATTGCTATATTTAGACCAGCCTGTGTCAATCATCTCTTCAACTGTCATATAAAGTCTTGAAATGGGAACACTGATGAGCAGAATTTGATCTAAGATTGCTGGGAAATGGGCAAAACTGAGTGCTGAAAAGTTAAAATGTGTAAGG
Organism: Hylia prasina; assembly: GCA_013397195.1. Lineage (NCBI taxonomy): Eukaryota > Metazoa > Chordata > Aves > Passeriformes > Sylviidae > Hylia > Hylia prasina. The sequence goes on along the minus strand of VYXD01011545.1, from coordinate 68,720 downwards.
GTCAGTATCTGCTAGAAGTATACATGGTTCTTGGGTCAAACCATCTGGCTTTGCCTCTTCTGATTTTTTCCTTCCAATTATCGGTGGCACCCTGCATGCTGACTCAACTGAGTTGTCTCTGACGGACAACGCTTCCATTTCTTTCATTCCTACCTCCTCTGTCAGCACAAGTGAAGCAGGAAAGAATCCATGCTTAAGCAGGGTTTCTCCCCTTTCCTGGCAATGTGCTTCCTAAACAACTTGTTTTTCCTGCACTTTTGTATCTTTCATCCTTCACTATTTATTGTTATCTTAGTTGTAATGTCTTTCAAGTACTTCTGGTTCAGTAAATAACAAGTTACTCCTGTCTTTCCTGCAGCTCACTAGGCTCCTGAGCATTAACCACGCTGCTAAGCCTGTCATTTGGTTCAAACTCTGAAATATTTGGGCAAAATGATTGGGGAAATACCCAAGTCCAAAAGGGACAGAAAAAATTACAAGATTGAGACACCACTTAATGTCCCTTGAAGATTACAAATTCAGCATAGGAAAAGAAATACTTCACTGGTCTTGCAGCTAGCTCTCATTAGCACAGGCTATTGTTGGCACCTAGATATCAGAGACATTTTGGGATTAAACAACTAAATTGATATGGACATGAACAACAATTCAAAACCTGGAAACTTTTATATTAACAGGAAGTCTTATACTTCAGTGTTTGTCTTTGGATATTAAGGGTAGTTAAAGCCTTAATTGCTGGGAGAGGGTGACGTAGATATTGTGTCATGGGCAGAGATATTCTAACCTCACAAACTTCAGATGCTGGCTCCTGCTGGGTAGATGGCCCACATTTCTGTGTTTTGCATGAATGTTCCAAGATTATTGTGATATGATAGATGAAAATTTGATTAAATGAAGCTGTATCTAAAAAATTAACTCTTCAACATAAAATAAACATTCAATTTCATGCCGTTCTTTGAACAACATTTTTCTCCTTTTTCTTCCTCCAAATACAATAAGAAAAATAGAACCTTTTGGTTCACCACTAAAAGTAGTTGCTGTTACACTTGAAAGAATTATGTGTTAGTGCTATAGTGTGAAGTAAGATCATGGGTGGAGTCCCCCTTGCTTACTGTAATAATGCTTTTATCATATTGATAATACCATAATTACAGGAGTAATGTCATAGAATATGATCCTATCAAAGAGTTGTAGACAAATTTTCTACACGTTCCAAAGCTGATTCTTTGCCTTTTCCCACCTCAAAACCAGGTGATTCGGTGACGTTGTGAATGACTTCTGGAATTAAGTCAGCATTTTTTAAGTGAGAGCATTTCACACTTTCATTCTGCAGGGAAAAAAAAAAAAAAACAAATGCTAAATTCCTTTAAAATGCTTGATGAAGCAGGAAGTGAGGAAACTCCTAATTGCCTCTCTCAGCTAGTCCAAGCATGCTTTGGTATTTCAGCATACAGATTGCATTAAGCACGGTTCCAGGATTTCAGACGACATGGATGGATTCTCAGGCTCTTTGTGTGTATACATGCTTTACAAGCAAATACTGAGTACCTTTGTTGTGGTTTCATGCCCTCATACAGCAAGGAAAACATTTTCAATTACACATTGAAATAGAGTGACTGGTTGTAAAAACTGCCAGTGGCTTATTTATATCATTTTGCCCACAGAATGATCTTTGCCTAGCTCCTTTGTTTTTAATGTAGGTGAAGGAGCAATAAGGTTTGCATGACTGTGCTGCATGAAGGCTCACAGAAGAAATTCCAAGCTGGTTAGGGAGGCTGAGGTTGTGCTGTAGGTCTTGTTCACTGAGGCTCCTGAAATGCTACTTCTGGGGAGAATATTGGTGACAATGTCCTGCAATCACATGGCTGGTCTTCTGGCAGTTTTCCCTGCTCTCTGCCAACCTGTGCCAGCTACCCAAATATACAATGCAAATGAATGAAGAATGTAATTCCTGATCTCAGGCTTTACCCCAGGTTATGGAGTTCAGATTAGACAGAGAACTTCCTACTAACTTTCTGCACCAGATAATTTTAACTTACTAAATGTCTGAAGAGGAAAACGTACACACGTTTCTCAAGAAACAGGTTGTGCTTTTTGACTGAAACTCCAGACTAAACTAGTTATGAAAAATATCACAGAGAGAGCAATATGAAGCAGGCAAATCTGACTGCAGCCTAGGTGAGATATGTAGGGACTGAAGTAATTGCCTAGCCAATAACTCTATGCTTGTACTATCAGTTGCTCCATTTATTTTTTTTCTTTATTTATATTATATGCCACAGTCCCATTGCAGTGGCATAATGAAATACTTATTTTGGATTGATTGGCACAAGGGAAGCATGAAAGAGCATCTAAAAATACTCTTCACCAGAGCCTCATGACAGAAAACAGAGGCTTCTACTGCTCCCCTGCAGGCTCCCTGTTGGCAGAGCATTAGAATGAAATCTTTTCACTGGAATATGTCTGGTGCAGAGCAGTGCCTCCACATTAGGTGGATTTTGCTGAATTTGGCCTGCTGCATCAATATAATTATTTTTGGACTTCATATGAATCAGATAGATATAGGTTAGCAGGTCTGGAACACCTCTTTCTCCCTCAGAGATATGGTGGGGTTTTTTTGTTTGGTTGGGTTTTTTTTGGTTTTGGTTTTGTTTTGTTTTTGTTTTTTTTTTTTAAGGGAAAATGCTAAAGCATGGATAAATTTATCTTGAACTGTGATGACCAGTGTTCTACCACAAACCAATACCAAGAAGAAAAATGTGATAGATCAGCTATCATGTAAAATATTGGACAATGACTTCTTTCAAGTTAATCTGACTCATGTGTTGCTGAACTTTTGGGACTGATCTTCAGCTGTCAGGGTGGTGAGGCACTGGCACAAGCTGCCTAGAGAAGTAGATACCCCATCGCTGGAAGTAGGGTTGCATGGAGCTTGGAGCAACCTGCTCTGGTAGAAGATGACCCTGTCCATAGCAGGGGTTTGGAGCTAGATGATTTTTCAGGTCCCTTTCAACCCAAACCATCCTATGATTCTATGATTCAATTGCCTGTCATCACAGTCAGCCTGTGGTGATTTAAACTAGAGCATCAGGTCATGGTCTGTATCATTTAGCCAGTAAACAAGTGATACCTAGCTATCTTTCCTAAGAAATCAATGGATTTAGAAAAGGGCAGAGTAGACTGGCAGCTCTTAGAAAAGTGTTTCTAAGACAGACAGGGATGGTTTGCTAACATAGAGCTTCAGTAAAGAAACCTGCAATGTTATGGATTGAAATCCAACTATAATATACTTGACTAGAGCTTTTGTAAATTTCACTACTCTTTTGTTTCACTATAACCTTAGGAGGCTATACACAAAATGCTATTTTTAAGGACATTGTTTGATCCTTAAGGGAACAAAGAGAAAGTTTTGTACTTTGACCTGATGATATGTTTCCAGAGGGGTATAGTGTCATCTGAGCTGCCAGATTAAATTACTGATAATCCATTAACATTATTAAGTAAGTAAACCAATGCCTCACATAAAAATCCTGATTGTGTTTATTGCCTCCAGGGCTCAGTAAACCATTTTTTTTTGTATCATGTACAAAAATATTTGGTCAATAAGGAAACCCTGCTAAATAATTACTTAGGAACAAGTAACATGTCAAGTTGTTTGGTATTCAAAGCTATTCTCTTTTACTTACTTACAGAATTAGTACCAAGAAAGACAGGCAGATCAGGAGAATGTGTGCCTGTCAGTAGCTGTAACAAAGATGCTTCCAGAAAAGATTCCTATTTGTGAAACTTGTTCATGTAGGGCAAAGCGCTGCTTTTCTGTCTGATTATACATAAGCTTCCTTTTCCTTTGTACTCTTGAAATTATTTAAATCTCTTTTTTCTTATTTATTTATTTGTTTGTTTGTTTGTTTGCAAATTTGAGCCTTTACGGATAGCTGCAGTGGACTGGCAAAGGCAGATACTATCACGCAGCCTGTACGACTCAGTGTTAAAGAAGGAGAAGGAGTAGGGAGGATTCATTCTGTTTTTCTTCCATTTAGATTCGTTGCATGTTTACCAAGGTGAAAGGATTAGTGCCTTGGAGATCATTTGCTTTCATAGGCTTTAAACTAGAGTAGAAAAAGTTTCATGTCTTGAGTCTTTTCCAACAGCTCTCTCTCTTCTCAGCAAGGCACATAGGAGCAAGCTGAGACATTGATTGCCAGCAGACTCTTCCAACAAAATTGCCCTGTCTGAATCAGTTAAACTGGGTGGGAAGAGATAACTTCTGCCAGTTTTCTACTATCATCTCTCCTAGCATGTGATGAAACACCCAGGGGACTTCTCGGGGTTTTATAATCAAGACAAAATGCTCCATTTCTTTATTCAAATAATGTCAAAACTCTAGCCCAAATGTAGCCATACTTCACATAGCTTGTAGCCTTTTTGTGTTTTATATAGACTTGCTGTGAAATATTGATTCTCTTCATGTTTCATGGTGGGAAAAAAGGTTTTAAATCAGTCAAGAAATAGGAGCTTTCAGATTCCTATTGTCCTTATTTAAATCTAATGTGAAGGGTAAGTAATGATGTCTAAATCTTTGCACTCCGGAACAAATACTTCTGGAGGTATGTGTGTCTTATATCAAAGAAGAAAACCCCAACAAGTACAAATAATTAAAAAATATCTGATCCACACAAAGCTAATTCCATCCAGAACACACTAAGTCTCAGCGCACCAAACTTGAAAGTAATTAAATTTAACGAGATTGCTCTCTCTAACCAACAGTGTCAGAAAATTACCAGAATGATTTTTATGATGATTATTTTAAAGTAATAATCAGTAATGCAGATATATTTATTGTTTTAGGAAAAAAATTGTGGAGGTACCTAAGGAACAGTAAGAAGAATCCTCCTGGTTCGGTAAAAATAAATCAATTTCCAATTTGCAAGTGGATTAACAACCAGTCTGAAGGTCAGATGTTTTGCCTTAGCAATGTTACGTGATCACCCCTGAGGAAATTAGTCCTTTTGGCACTGTGTAATAGGTCAAGTTCTTCTTATTGAAAGCAAAATTAAGATTTCTTTCAACCACCTTATCCACTGTATTTTAAATACTCAATGATAAAACTAATTTGTATTTTGCTCTACTGTGGCAGAGACAAAACCTGAAAACAAGGGGTCTGGAGCAAGGACCAACCTTATAAAAGCAAACCAGTGCAGAGTGCTCTTCATTAGGCTGTTTGGTCTTGGCAGCAGGGATATAGGAGTTTCCAAGTCCTGATTACAATTTCAGCATTGACTTGTTGGGTGTCCTGGCCAACTGTCTCCTGCTCCTTGTGTCTCTCTGGACTAGCAATAACAATGCCTAACTGTCCCTCAGTAATGTTGAACAGATTAATTAAATGCCCTGTTAATCTGTCGCCATAACTCAATCCAAACAGTTCTTTCCTGTATCAACATTCCCTATTGTTACAGACGAGCGATGTGATGATTGGCTCTCACAATTAAGGGATGAATATTATGTCTATGGTAAGAGAAGTTTTATTGATGTATAGGTATGTTATTGTGATTTGTTGTTTGGACGTCCTCTGTTCTCTCCATAGTCCCCTTTCCCCCTGTATGGTTGCCAAGGGAGGGACTTGGTAGCCAGGACATGTAGGGGGAGAGCGTGTATCTGTGGCCCCTGCATGAGGCATTTGAGAGGAGGGCATGTTAGTAGGAGGTGTGGCATGGCAACACCTGACCTTCAATCAAGTTGCAAGAAAGTATTNAATCAAGTTGCAAGAAAGTATTCTCCACCAGTGAACAGTGAACAAAAGTTGATTGGCAGAATTTGGGAGGGGCCAGGGTTGCCTGGCGCAACCCCCAGGGGTATAAAAGGCAGGGCAGCCATTTTGTAAATAAGCTCAAGGCTGCTGGGTCACCTACTCCCAGTGCACTGTTCTTTTTCCTTATTCAGGCCTTTGTTGTATTTTAAGGCTTTTATAAACCTTTGAAATTTTTAAAAGTGAGCATCATTTCTCACACTATTTGCTACATGATTGAATCCTGGAGAAATGCACTGAAAAATCATTGATCTCTATGATCAGTTATAAACCATCTGGTGGCTTCTCACAGGATGTGGGATGCCTGCCTCCTACTTTCTATAGGCAAAAAGGGGAAAGAGAGTGTTGTAGAAATTAATGAGTATTTTTTTCCTGCTTCTATAGTAATGATGAAGCACCTTTTCCTGTGAGGAAATTAATGAGCCACACATGGCTCAAAGCCAGAATTTGAGCAGTGTGATATTTCTGTTTTTTTCCTTATTTGCTTTTTACTGCACTCTGGTTTAAATGTGATCATGGGAGAATTTTCACAGGTTACCAGGTCAAAGCGTGTTGACTTTATTTTTTTTGTCTGGTGTGTTTAGCTCCTTTGTTACTGCAGTAAACCCAGAATTAGCCTAGTGTGAAAAGACTGTTTCAAAAGCCCATGTAAATTGCATTTCTGCTGAGTAAGACTAATATAGCTGAGCTAGGACAATTGCTGTAGACACAATATGGTTTTATTTACAATTACTCATTGTGAAAAACACTCCCCACCCACACACACACTTAATTCTAACTAGATTTCACATATCAGTGCTGCATTCTGAAAAGAGAAATACAATAGGGATTATGTTATTGTTTTATATATAAGAATAAATACCAGAGTCAGCAGATATTGCAACCTGGGGAGATGTTTTACTTACAAAGAAGTTAGATGCTTCACATACTTATTTATTTTCTCTAAGAGTATGTTAAATGGAAACTTCATAATCACAATTATTTGCATCATGGTGCAAATTGTGCTAGACTCATTAGGAGTTTAAACCTCGTTACCCCATTACTAAGGTGACAATGTCTCTCCAGGTGTTGAAATTTCAGTATAGTTGATTATCCAGAGTTATTTAGCAAATATTGAAGCATAGTCTCGTATTTAAATTTCCATATTTTTTCCTTCAAAGAGTGTGAAGGTAGTCTTTATTCTGCAAATCAGTATGCTGCAGTTTTGTTGGTTCCACAGTGTGGAGATTGAAACAAAAGGTGTGAATTTACTCCATTCATCTTAATGGATTGTTAATGACTTCAAAGGCTGGCTGTGACCATCTAAATGTGAATGCTATTAGTCAGCAGTGGAGGGGTGGGGGGCGGTGCACAAATACCCATCTTGAGTTGTAGAAAAGTAATTGCCTAAGGCAGACAGGTCCAATTTTGGTTTCTGAATGAAGATGCATGTTTAGAAACAGAAAAAAGGGTCTGGAAATCCCTATTCTGTGCTTTGACAGAATAAGGGAAAGATAACCCCCAGCTAATGCTTCACTGCAGTTCTAGAAATATATTGCTACCACAATCACAAATTAGACAGTCTGCAGGAAATTAGTAACTCTCAGCAGTGCTGTCATTTTGATTATTGCTACAAGACAGCAACTTACAAAATTAAATTTCCTTCCAAACAGTTCTGCTGTGTACTTTGATCACAAAGTTCAATTTAATAGCTGACTCCTCCAAAGCCCTTGTTTTGGGATTGATGGGGAAGATTTTATTAGCCATTATTTTGTGTGGTAATTTTTTGTGCCACACAGGTTCAGTCACTCCAACCTGTCCTACATTTGCAACATCATATGATTTGGGGAGGGTAGATAGATGATGCTGACACTGTGTCTTTGTGGTTTCAGATAAGCAGGGTGTACTAGAGCTTACATTTCAAGAGCAACAGCTTTTGAAAGGTTTAGAGAAAGGTGGTAGGATTCAGCAACTACGCTTATTGGTCAGTGCATTTATTGTGACTATTTCACTCTATTTTCACAGAATCACAGAATAATTAGGTTTGGACGGGACCTCTGGAGGTAATGTAATTCAACCCCATCCATTTTGTTCTTGTCTGACCTGATATTATTTATTGGGCTTTCTATGCTGGAAAAGGGCCCATTCCACTGTGGTTTGCTTGCACAGGAAGGAGGGAATTGACAGGTCACTATGAACTCCTCAGTTATGCCACTTATATATTTCATCTTTTTTCTACCCTTCTCTTCTTCTGTGTAATCTTGGTTGAATCATTTAACTTCAATGGCTGGCCTCTTAGTCCCACTTTGCCCCTGTCCTGTTTTTTTCTCAACCTCTGGATGCAGTATCCAGCGTCAGAACTTCTGTTCTGACATTCTTCTTGTTTCTCTTGCTGATGTACCTACCATTCCTGAACAAACACTTTGGTATTGTCTTTGGGCTGGAGGCAGGTGTATTGCATAAAGGATTTCCCTGAGGATTCTGATGTCACCTTCCTCTTGACAGGTTTCCACCACTATCAATATTTTTCTCCAACAATGTGGGTGTCTAAAATCTATTCAAATGCTTTTTTCTTTTCTGTAAATTAAATCTCATTTTAAATCTCAGAAAATATTATACTAATCTGTCCATTTTCCATCAATGCTTCCGACATGAAATTGTCAGGGAGTCCTTCCTTTAAATGATCTGCTGAGTCCATTAGATGTTTCTATGGGGTATACTGGACATAAGTAGCATGGCTCCCAATCCACAACAGGGTAACTGGAGGACTATAGATACTATAGATACTATATACTATATACTATAAATTCAAGTTCAGGAGTTATGTGTAATTTTTTGACTGACCTTAGCAAGTAGGAGAGGTTATAAGAAATTGATTTCTTTTGTGAAACAACAACAGCAATAACAACCAAACAGAAAAACAGTTGTGAGAACTCAAAAGTTGTCCGTGTAAATGAAGCCCTGGAGTACTTTAATGGGAAGGCAAAGTAATCCACAGTTCAGCTCCAAAATTCATCTAGATTCTGAATTCCTGGTTTTGGGGTATTCACCAGAGCAACTTTCTTAGGCTTTTCTTTGGCTTTAACTCTCACTACGGATGGTGGTGCTCCACTGCCGACAAGTCTTGAAAGAAGAGTAGTACAGCACTAAGTGCATTCATGTTAGATCTTATCAGGCTGGTAAAGTTAAAATGTTGTACCTTCATGAGGCTCTCCTTCCAGCCTAGCACTGCACATCCTCTCCTCATCCACATGCTCCCATCTGTCTCTTTTGACTCCCCCTCTCAGATCTCCTTAATGTTTTTGAAAAAGTGGAGTGAAAATATGGTCACCTGTTCTACTTGAGCTTGGGTTGTGGAGCAGGAGGCTGCCCTGACATTCCAGGGAGATTAACCAGCCCAGCCTCAAAGCCTTTGAACTAAAGCTCCTCTACATGTTATTTCTGAATTTGGCCTTATGGTATTTTCAGGTAGCCTTAAGATAAAGGACAGTCAAGCTGGTACAAGCTCTTGTTGAATTATAATCAGGTGGAATTTATTATTACTGGGTATTTGGCATTGCTGACGCATTGGCTTTGCACAACAACATCAAAGCTAACAAATGGGCAAGAAACAGCAATGCCGACAGCACCACAGAAAGGAACAGGAAAAGGCCAAATTAAAGAAGTCATGAAGAAACTGGTACCAGCAAGCAAGTCAGCAAAACCTATTGTATATGACAGGTTTCCTGCTTCAGCATTATGCTGGAGAGCTTCCTCCTTCTTGCCAGGCAGGGAATAGGGCAACTCAGTGATATTCCTGTCTCTCCCATCACTCTCATGGTTTCTTGTTACCACCTTGCAGCTGGGCAACCTACAGCTGTCAGTGAAAACAACTATTTTCAAAGGGAAACATGGAAGGAATTTTAAAATATTTTTATCCATTGTTTTGAAATGTGTTAGGAGTTCAGGTAGAGGATGAGCACATGGAAAAGCAGCTCAGCAGTCCTGTTGTGGGCCCAAACAACAGGAAAAAGGTATTGTGTAGTAATAGAATGATAAAATAAATAAGGAAGGCATAAATTGAAAATACATTTCTCCAAGAGGAACTGTTTATTTTCTTTTACAAGAAAGGTCTAACAGTTTTTAATTTCCAGGCCAGTCAGGAAGATGTCAAAAAATTGCAGCAGAGGTTGAATGAGTGATGTTAGCAACCAGTCTTGTGAGAATTGCCATAAATAGAGCTAAGACCTTCAATGAGTATTATAAAATACCATCTAAACGTCATGCACATTTATTGGAGCAGATAAATGAAACAGGACATTGAAGCTACAGATGCTCACCAAAGTACACAGGCATAAATGTCAGACCCTGGTCTGCTTGGCAGAAGCAATGAGAACTCAGAATCTGGACTTTAGATGATCATGTGAGATAAGAATGTTTATAATATTCAAGTTATCAGTATTTTAAGATGGATGTTAGCAATATTTTAAGTAAATGGAAATGTTAACCTTTGTTGGAGGCTAGGGAGTTGTATGTAGCTGGTCCAAAAAATGTCCTGTATTATAGCGAAAGAAGACAATCTATGTAGAAATCATCAGCCATCTCTGAGATGAAAGTTGACCTTCTTTAAACACTCACCTACTCTCACACTTTAAATGTTTAGAGTCCTGGCTTTATATGCAGCAAGTTCATTGTGCCTCCCTATGTCTGAATCGGTGGGTTGGCAGCAGGAGTGAATTTGTGTCCAGTGCCTCAGCTGGCACCTCTTGGAGTCTGGTGTGTAAGTCTAAACCACATTTAGTGTAAATTGATATACTGACCTGTAAGCCACAGCTGCTGAGAATTTGGCTTATACCTGCTTCTAGTAATTTCAGCAGAGGAGCAGGACAAGCAGCTGGAGTAGAGTACTAGGTCCAATTCCTATGGAAAGACTTGCCTGTCAGTTCCTTTGGATGTGAAACAGAGGAAAAAATATAAAGAAGGAATACAAACTAGCTTAGCTTTTTCCTCTTAATTGGTATAAAAATAACAAATTAACTAAAATCTTTGAAAAAATGGTGCTTGGATTGAAAATAAGGCAGATACTAAATTATAAAGTTCCAGCAAGAGTTAAACATACTTAGAGGCAGTCACTAGTTTTTTTCTTCTTGTTTCTTGGTTCTATAACCCTATTTTCACAGTATAGCTGAAAGTGCAAAATTTATGAACTAATGTATTTAATAAATTTATTATGAAATCATAAGTATATTTGATCAAACTCAAGATCCCATGATTAGTTTTCAAGACCATTGACAAATAAAACTTAGAGTTTCCCTGAGAGGATCTCTCCCTTGCTAACATCTTTTAGCAACCATGTTCCTTCAGAAACTATGAGCTTGTCAACCTCAAGGGTAAAGCTTGTGGGAGCTGGAGATAGGGCTTCTTTGGCAGCAAGGCAAGTGGATTGGATCTCATTATCACAGGAAATAAGAAAGACCACAAATTTCATTGCCTTCAGAACAATGTCTACAGCTCACTTTTTCAACTTTGATTTTCCAAAGCTCCTGCTAAAAATACTCAGGAAAAAAGGAAGAAGGCAAAAGAAGAAAGAAAAAAGAAGATATACAAAGGGAAAGAAGAGAAAGCAATCTTGTCCCCAGCTGCTTGCAGAGAGTAGGAAGAGAATTACATGCCTGTTGATTATTACTGTGAATTTAGTGATTATATGTTATGACCTGATTTAACCGTTGGCATGGATAATTTTATAAGACTCTAAATGGGAAATTGTATATAGAACCACTGTGATTTTTCTCTTGCTTTCAGTTCCAGTGTTAAATACCCTAATCACCCAGGTAATCAGAAGAGTGATTAGCAGATTAAATAATCTGATAAACTAGAATTTGTATCTTTATCAGTGGAGACTGATCAATGGCACCTTTCATTGCTGGATACTTCATATTTTTTCAATGTACTGACACATTTATATAGTGCTGCTACAGGGGCATGGGCATGATAAGCCATGAGAAGAATTCCTGAGCACCACTAGTACTACCATTCTGTCTGTAGTCTTTTTATAAGTATTCCAAAGAATTGGCTTTGGTTACTGATTTAGACATGTAATTCAGCTTTCATCTCTCCGATGAAGAAGTTAGTTGAGCTCCTGATTATACTTGACTCAATATCCACTGGACTTAGTTACATAGGTTCTGTAGTTGCTTGGAATGTATTTGTATGTCACAGCAGAGCCTGGTCGGTCACACTCAAGAAAACATGATTAAACTAGGACTGCATCCAAAAGCAGCGCAGACCCCCATCAGGATGGGATGGCACTAATGGTAATTATATTCACTCTGCAGCAGAACTGATGAGTCTGGACATGACACCACTTAGTTTGTACAGATTCATGCTCTCAATGGTTGTCTCTGCTATGCCATGTACCCTGCCTCTGCAGGTGTCTGCTGACATCTCCAAATATACGAACATCCTCCCATGCAACCCAACAGGTTCCTGAACTCCTTTACATGTAACTTTCTACCTGTTGGCATGTGAGCATGAGAAACCACATCTCAGGTTTTTATCTTTGCTTGCTCAACCATCACTTCTCCTCATGGCATTTCCTCCTGTTCAGTAAGAGATGATTCAGCTTTCAGACATCTGTGAACGCCATTCACCTGGGTTAGACTAAAAGACTAAAATTCCCAAAGCAAGAAGATAGTTTAAAAGTGATGGCACAATTTTTAAATTGATCTATTCCATCATGGGGATAAGTGGTGGGTTTTTTTTTTGTTTGTTTGTTTTTTTTTCATATCATAGACTTTTTCTGGAACAAATACATGTCTACAACTAGCTGGGCCAGGCTTAATTTTAGACACATATGAATGTTCCCTTGAGTTCATAAATTTGAATATAGCTCTTAGGCCACGTTTTGTATGAATACAGAATCATGCTTACAGTTAATAGCTTTTAGCTTCTATACTAGTCCTCTCCTGTAAGGGAAGGCTGATAGAGTTAAGGATATTCATCCTGGAAAAGAGAAAGCTCAGGGAACTCTCATCAGTCTATATAAATACATGAAGTGAGGGTGAGAAGAGGATGGGCCCAGAACCAGAGGTGATGGGCACACACTGAAACACAGGAGGTTCCCTGTGAATATCGGTAAACGCTTTTCCTGTGAGAGTGATGGAGCACAGGTTACCCAGGAAGGTGGAGGATTCTCCATCCTTGGAGATGTTGGAGAACTGTCTGGATCCTGGGTAACCAACTCGGGCTGACCCAGCTTGAGCTGTGTGACCTCAACAGGACTCGTCCAAATTCAAACACTCTGTGTGCACGTGTGCTATGTGAATATCACATTAAAATCAGTCAGTGAATTTCCCAAGGGCTCATAGGGAAATGAACTAAAGAAAACCTTTCTAGGACTGAGTGGCAAAAAATGGTGTGATTTGCCTTGGAATTGTAAGGTGTTTGTCGAGCTTTTGGCACCTTTTGTTGTCTTTAATCTACTTTCTCTGAACATAACTAAGTAGTATTTCTGCATTGGTAACATGACTCCTCTAAATGGATAGTTGTCTCTGCCAAGAATCAAGCCTTTGATGTAAAAATATGTAGCCTTTAGATATATGGCATTGGTTCTGATATAAATTGCAACAGTAAGATGCAGGTAAATACGTGACAAAACTGAGGTGTCTTGCCATAACCTGATTTTGTTTGATAGTGCTATTAAGCAAAGCTATCTCTTATTTGCAAGCTTAGGAAAGATGTATTATTTTTACTGTGGTGAATTTCAGAAGTTTACCTAAATGTTTTTCAAAGCTTCAGTCCTAGAATTGTTTACCTGGTGTTTAAAAAACACATAATTTCATGTCTTGTTGTATTTGTGTTCATCTTAAACAGAAATCTTTGGCTCTTTACGAATTGATGTATTTCCTTTTGAGAACAAGCCATTAAAAGAGCAGAGAGATTTTGTTTTGTGTCTATCATTGCATCTGACTCAGAAAAATGGATGGGTCTGACATAGATGGGATGGATCCATGCACAATTCTTTTTGGGAAATGCTACCTGACAAGCAGGGTGGGGATCAGTGAGCTCTTTTCTCTAAACACAGAACTTAGCTGCCACCTCGTGCTGAGGTGGTTTCTCTAGGAGCCCAGTAGACCAACTAAGTTTTAGTAATGAAATATTGTAGTCCAAATTGTCTGCAAATTTTGAAGTTACTAGAAACAAAGCATTGACAGTAAATTTGATATTAATATTTATCTGATTCAACACAAGGAATGTCGTTCTGTCTTTAAGTAAGAATGTGTTTTGACATGGCAAATATTTCTCTTATTTTAACATGGACCAGTAAATAAATTTCTTCTTCATTTTTAGGCATTATGTAAATAAAAGTTCTCTTCTGGGGTGATAACAACACTAGTACTGCATTAATAAAGACATAAAACAGAATGCCACACTAAATATGTCATTCTAGATGCAGGGACACTAGCTGAAAATTGTCTGAAAACATCTAAATTCTTTCTGTTGCTCCAGCTGCAGAAATAGCAGAAGCACATTGCTAAGGCTACCTCTATCAATGAGGTTTATAACAGTAACCAGTAAATCTAAAGCTATCAATGACAGCACAAATTAAAACAACCCTAACCCTTCACAATTCAGGATTAAAAATATTAACCAATGCCCTGTGTTCTCACAGATATAAGTATTTCTGATCATATTTATATATTCATAGCTTCTATCCCTTTGGAAAGATAAAATAAGTCAAAATATACATCTGTCTCTTACGATCTAAGGAGACCTTACATCAGCTTCGTGTGCAGAGATTAAATCATATCACTTAAGTTATTAGTAAGCTTTCAACTTTATATATATATAAGTAAAATATACTTATACCCCAACATTGTATTTATGTTGTTAAAACTTAATTTACTTGCTGTACACAGCATTATGATCTTTGCTGCATGCTTTTCTTTTTTTGTGCACTTCAAAATAGGAGAAAAAAAAAAGGATGTTAATGTTAAAGGCCTTGGAAATTGAAACAGTATTAGAAAGACAAAATATTTAATGATTTCATATGGTTATAATATGGTAGATTAATATAAATTGTACGCTGATATTATCAATTCATGTAGTATGTTCATAATATCTTGTAGTACTATACAAATAGAAAGAAATCTTGTTTATAAATATCAATTGAATATCTGGTATTAAAATCAGCATACTTGATCTATGTTTAAACTTACTATCTCAAACTAAAATGCTCAATTAGCTATTTCAGACCACTGGATCTGATGACTTGGGGTTTTTGTAAACAGCGCTAGGTGGAGGGCTAGTTGGCTAGTTTTAATCCTATTTTCTCTTTGAACTTATGTATCAAGAAAAGAAAGGAGAATTTCTATTTTCAAAAGAGTTAGTCTCAGGCAAGTTCTGGTCC
The DNA here is from genome assembly GCA_013397195.1 of Hylia prasina. Taxonomy (NCBI): domain Eukaryota; kingdom Metazoa; phylum Chordata; class Aves; order Passeriformes; family Sylviidae; genus Hylia; species Hylia prasina. Next base: position 53,547 of record VYXD01011545.1, on the reverse strand, counting down.
CACTCAAGACATTAATAACTTCTCTTCCAAAGGTATTTTGGTATTTTTCTTCTGTTATCAATTTCAGACTTTCTCAAAATTCTGTTCCTATTTTGAAGCAGGCATCTGGCTGATAATTTCACTGCAAATGACCTTTTATTTCTCTGCCTTTCAATACTCTTTTCAAAAAACCCCTAATTTTTCATCTGCCATTTACTCTTCTACTTCATGCACTGCTTTTGTCAAGGTCAGCACTCAAAATATCTTCTCTCTGAACTCCTAATTCTCCTAAACATTGCAAGATGGTAGTTTGGCTCTCAGGATCAGCGGCTTTACCCTGAGAATGCTGAGCAAGATAATGCAGTAGGACATACATGATTACTTCTTGATAATTTTATTGAAGTGAGAGAAAGCAATATATTCTACTGCAAAATGACAAGGTTATTATGGGTACTTTTTATTTTTTTCCTGAGCTTTTAAGACCATAAATAGTTTTAAATTACAGCTTCTCATAACCTCTGCAGAAAAACTTGATGCCTAGATGGAGATTGAAAGATACTGTGAGAACTGTCAGGCAGTGTGTGAGATCCTCAGACCACCACCCACGTACAGCATCCATCTGCAAAAGTCTGAGAAAGCTCAAAAGCACACAGATGTACACAGAAACTATTTCCATACTTTTCTTTGACTGTCTTTATTTCTGCTGGGGGTGTTTAAGCTGCACACTAGCAACACTGAATCTGGAAAGAGCAAAGGGGAAACCAGTAATGAGATACAGCAAGAAAACCTACAATCAGCACCAGCTGTTGCCCAATTAAACTCAACAGTTCACAGGTGTTCACAAGAGGATACACAGTTTTGCATATGCCAAGGTACCTTTCCAAATAACCTTTATGAGAACAATACAAAATAAATTTTATTTCATTGGCCAATTTATGTATTTTTAAAGCTTTAATTTTTTTTTGTGTGTGTGTGTGTCAGTAGTCAAATTTTTGTAAACTAAACATTTCTCTCTGTTTTCGACATCTTAATCAAAAGCAAAAAATGTCAGAGCTAATAGTTGAAGTGTCATGGCTCTTGTCACCTATATTCTCTTTTCTGCTTGCATTCTGAGTTAAAACCTTTTTAAGTAGGCTTTATAATGATTGCCTTGCATTTATAAGCCTGAGCCCTAAAAGCTGAAAATCTAGATGGACATAAGGACATTGAATGAATGTGACTTAAATTCATATGATTACCTATGTCCAGATACAGCTTGATTTTTGAAACAGGAAACTCGTGAACAGTACAATCCTGTCAGACCTCTGCATGTGGACACTACTGATTATTTAGCAAGAATGCATTGATGCTTCTTTGCGATATACTTATTTTGTGGTTACACAAGGTCTCCAGGACTGGCACTTCAATAGTCTTAATTAGCTTCTTAACGCATGAAAATCACCAGCAAGAATCAGAAAGAAATCTCATAGATATGCTGTATTCTATTAATTCCTTTTCAGCAAAACCTTTAAAGCATTTTAATTTGTCTGTTGGGTAGACACTGATTTGAGGGTCATAATATGAAGTTATGGGCTTTAAAATGATGAGGTTTACATTTGATCCACATGGTTGTGTACTCACTATTGTGCATTTTTAAATCAAAACTAATTTAAACATGAAATGATGATTTGTTTACTTTTGTAGTCTAAAATGACCTTACCAAGTTCCTTGCCAGTTACAGTATTTTGGCTGCTAACTGGGTGTTTTGGCCATAGCTGGATGTTGGAAGGCCCAGGGGAGCCTTATCTCTGCTGTGTAAATGAGATGCATATGATGTCGGTGCTCTAAAGGTTAAACTTGAGCTACAAAGCAACAGAGACCAGTTCTCAGATTTAACCTACTGGGAAACATTTATGATGTTCTCTGCCTCCAATTTATTTTAATAACACTTAATAATACTAGTTTGCTCTTAGCCAAAGTAATGCCTTTCATGCAAAGTTCTCAAAGCACTTTCTGCACAGGAATTAATTTTCACTGCACCTTAATGAGAAAGACAAGCAGTAATTTACCTGTTTGGAATTCCTCTTTATTAAACTTACATTTAGTCTAATATTAAGAACTTTAAAAGAGGATGAGTTTGTATTTTTACATTCTAAGTTTCCTGGCTTTGAACTGGGTATAGTCCTGATGTGTCTTTGCATCTGGTAATTAGGATGAGACTTTTCTAAGAATAACCAGAAAAAAAACTTTAAGGCAATATTGACAGAAAGAAAAAAAGCAATAATGAAATACATGATAAAATGGAACAGAAGCATTCAGGGCCTAGACACTTGTATATTTTTTTTCCTTTTTTCTTTCAGAATAAATGCTTTTTTGAAGTCTTTCCATGCTGAGCTTCAGAAGTTTTTAGATATGCTTTTCAGTAAAAATATTCATATAATTCAAAACATTTCAAAAATACAGTACTGGATATTTAAATTCCTGAGAGTAGTAACAGTAGGCTAGCAAAAGTGCAACTTATTTGCAAAGGTGAAAGAATAACCTTCACAGTTTAGGGGAAAATTATTGTGGCTTCTTGTCACTTTTTCTTTCTTTTTTTCTCTCTCATTTTTTTCCCTCTAGTCATAGTGGGTTATCATCTGTTCTCAAGCTGGAGACAGAAATTTGGCCTTTACATGTATACAAACCCCACTCATTTAGGGGGCTGGTATTCCCAGGTGAAATACTTTTCCTCAGTCAGAATGCTTGCTGTCAGTGTGAGGTAGACCCCTGCATGGGGTTTTGAGGTAAAATGCAAATTCCTGAAACAGCTGCTATGCAGCCCCTCAGAGGGTTTACTGTACCCTCTTGCCAGAGTGACACCAGTTACTGCTCCTCTGCTTGGTCAGGAAGAGAGCAGGACCCGGTAGACATGATTTTTTAATTTTATCCCTGCTTATGAGCAAACTTTATCCCTTGTCTATTGTCTATTTCATCAGTCTACCCTAAGCTTTTCTGTAGCTGCTACACATTACAGATGAATCACAGGTTATGGTTATAGCTGTGATTGTTATTCTCTGAATTCAAGGAGATTTAAGAATCTTTCTTGGCCCTGTTGCCAAGAAAGAAGTTCAGTGTTGAAACAAGGAAGCAAAATGTTAAGACTTCTTGTTTATTCAAGCTAAATAAAATTTCCCACATCTCTGGGTTCTAGTTCACCAATGATTCATGGTATTACAATAAAGTAATTTGTTATACATATGCACAACACACACACTGGAGAAGCAGTAGTGTGGTAATCCCCTCTTGGCTTTTCTGCTGATGAAAGAGGAGGCTGATGTACAAGGCAATGGTTTCAAATTTGCTGAGAATCCAGACCAGAGAATCTAGAAAGGACAGGCAGGGAAGAAAGGGCTGTGGGTGGGAGAATATCTGCAACAGAAGCAAATTGTGTTACAGTCTCAGCTGGGCTGCTCATTACACAGTTTTTCTGCATTTGCTAGTTCTTCACATCCATGATTTGGACCATTAATTGTTTCCATTCTCTCATTTTAAGCATTTTTGTTTCATTTTGTTTTGTTTTGTTTTCTTACCTTTGTATGTAAATAAAACCCATTAATGGCCAGTGAAATGCTTTGCTGGCTTCCCTGTGGATTACTGTTTTTAATGTGAATATGCATTGGAATTGGATAAAAATTCATGCCAGTGAAGAGACCCTGACCAGTGCTCAAATCCCATCCAAGCTTCCTGTTTCTCTTCAGGAAGCCTGCATGGGAGAGAATTTCTTCTGATGGTCTTGTGATGAATACAGTTAAAATGTCCATGAGAGCCTACACAGCTAGGCAGGACCAAAGGTTTTATGTGAAAATTGGCTGTGCCCTAAAAGATGTTCTCCTGCTTCATGAGGTGTCAGGTTTTATTCAGACCTCATTGGCAGAAATTCTTTGTAGCAGTGGTAGATGGCAACTGATGATCATAACTAATGATCCCACTGGGCTTTAAAAATCTATGAATTTACAATACCACACTAAGGATACACCTAAACAGATCCTTCAGCATGATCCAGGTCCCAAGAAGCATTGGTTACTGTTAAGTGCTTTCTTGTGTTTTTGGTTTTATTCTTTCTTCCTCATTATTATTTCTTAGAAGTCTGAAAAAAACCATTTAATTCCGTGCTATTTATTTTCTTTTCAGTTTGGGAGGAATTCAGTTTTTTCTTCCACTTTTTTTGCATACATATATCCAGAACTACAAGCACCCACACAAACTAATGTCACTTAAAATGATGAAACAAGATTACCATAAGTAATACTTCTGCTCTTTCTTAATACAAATGTAGATGCAAAGATTGCTAAACTGAAGTATTAAATGTAGGAATTACATGCCATTTGCAGCCAGAATCAGATTTTTGCTTTTTAATTTTATTTTTCTGATGGACAATATACAGATGGTGATCAAATGAGTCTCCCTGACACGGCTAAGTGGCAGTCAATCACAGGGAATCTGTCCTTCCTTTGCTGTCAGGTTAGAAACATGGTGATTATCCAAGTGTCATCTCCACATGCTCTGAGTAGCTGGAGGCATAGAAATCTTCTATACTGGATGGCTTTTTGATGCAAAACTGATGCAAAGCTTTTGGTCTCTTTTGTGCTCAGCTGCAAGATCTTGCATTTGGCTATTGCTCCTCTTGAGCCCCAAATAGTAGGAGTAAGATTGTGCTTTGTGCATTCAAAATAGCATGAAAGTGTGGTGGGTTTTTTCCTTTTCTTTTTTATTTCCTTTTTATATTCCTGTCCTTCAGTTCTCACAGTGGCACTGCATTCATTTTTTTTAATATGAGCAGCGCTGTAGACTACAGATCCCCAGGTCTGTAGTCCTTAGTTGTGAAAGGCTTGTGCTTTCATGTGGGAAATAGTTAATTCAATTGCATTGCTTTCCAGTCTTCTTTTCATTTTGTTTGTGAGTGTGTTTACTGTGAAAATACATGAGACTTAGTGGGTGATGCAGGGCATAAAGAGCCAAGTGTATTCCCTTCCATCTACTTTGCCTGTATTTGAAATGAATGTTGCCATATTCAGAAACAGTTCAGAAACTGGAGCATGGACTGACTTTTCATGACTCCATATAAAGGCAGTACTGTTACATTCTTTTGAACATTAGAATAAATCTCTATTCTCTGTTTAATGTTCTTAAGATTTTAGATACTTTTAGAGCATATCCACACTCTAAATGGCCAAGACTATCCTCAGCTTCTGGCCCATTCTGCTCCTTGGTGTTCATGGGATAATTGGATGACTCATTTAAATGAGAATAAGATACTATAAGCTTGTTGTTTTAATGGAACCCCTTGCATAGGAAAGGTTAAGCTGTGGAATTTTTCTGTTTGAAGATTTCATGATTTTTACAAAGGGAATAATGATGTCCTTGATGCTTCTTTTCATCTTCATTGCTAAAAGCAATTGAACCAATCTGCAAATTAACTATAATTCAAGAACTTAATGTAAATTTTTCTTAGGCTTTGTAGCTTGTGCTGAGGAAAAAGATAAAATACATATAATAATGCATATGTATATGCAGGTTTAGAAATAGTTCTGTAAGATGATAGGGAAACTCAGGGTCTACATTTCTCAACATCTTTTGAATACCTTACAGTTTTGGGAAAAGTAGCTTGATGCTGGCATTGTTTTCCACATCTCACATAATTCCTTTAAGTATATTTGGGATTTTTGTGCTTAATTTGATGCATAAGCAGCAAAAATAACAAATGTGTGGCCCTTGATCTTTATTTAGACTACAGCAGCTTTCAGAAAGCACTTACAGACACAATTGTAATGCAGATAGAATGATAAAGATAATATTATGGGAAAGCTTGCTGCTTTCTGAACACTGCCAAAGGATGCCAGCTAACCCCAACTACTTTTGCCTCAGTAGATTTATTTTTCTAGATCACTTACACTGACTAACAGAAGCACGCTTCACTAAGACATTTATGTGGACTGTATCACAGTTATAGTTCCCTGTGAATGACAAAGGTTCACACCAGTCTAACAGTGGGATAAGAACCCCAGATCTCTGAAATGCTTATAAAAAGTAAGAATTACAAGCTCCCTTGCCTTATTATTTTATTACAAATTCAGACCAGATTTTAAGCAAGGTTCACATAGATTCATGACTTCTTCCAGTGAAGCTTCCATGGTTTGGGGTTCTGCATCAAAACTGAAGATAACTGAGATGCACGAACACCTGAATAATGATTTTTCTGTGTGTTCTTAAGCCATACTTCATTTGTATTCCATCACACAGTCATGGATTATCTGCAAATATGAGATTTTAAATGTCATATATTTATCTATGTGAATCAGGTGAGTAAAAGTGCTCCTTAAATCCACACAATAACCTGATGGTGACTTACACAGGTATATTTGAATTTAGATTTTATGTGTATTACAGATATACATTATCAATTAAAAGTTGGTAATTCCTATGGGAAAATATGTTGATTTAACAAAGAACAAAAATGAGGTAAAAATGTGCCATTTTAAATTTCAAATTAAGGTATTCAAAATTCTGGTGACTCTTCAAAATCTTAAAAATATAATTTTATATAACAGAGTGGGTTGTCATAGCTCACACATTGATGAATACTTTCCATCTGTCAATTATACTTTACCCTTTAGTCTTTTTCTATTGTCTTTTCTTCTATTGGTTGAATAGGTCCCTAAAATTTTACAGTCTTCTTTATTCATTCTTCTCTGAGAGAAAGGATTAATGTGACAGCACTATTTATGTAAGTACAAGGAAGACTGGGCCTGTATTACTTCTTTTTTTCTTTATACAGTAGCAGGGGATTGTAATGAATTCAGTATACTTGAACATGTGTCTATTCGTATTTAATGCTTGTAAACAAATGGCTTCTCTGTGAAGAAAAGACAGTAAAGGTTCAAGCATGACTTTTAATCACTGGATTATTCTGTTTGTAGAAATGCATATAACCAAAATCCTTACAGTGCACTGCAAATATAAAATGCTGATGCCTCTAGGGTAGCTGGTGCACTCGTGCTCTTTTAAAGTCTTTCCTGTCACAGAGTGCAGGTGGAGCATGGGACTGCAATGGTCATTAGAGTGGCCAGCCCATTATAGTTCACTGTACACTGGATATCTGCCTTCCATGTATTATTTTCCTTCCAAAGCATGAGGCGACCAAGTTGCAGAACCACTTAGACATGTGTAGAGTAGTAGTGTAGAGCAGTAGTGTAGAGCAGTAGCTGATAATAACATCCTGAATGAGCTGTCCACAAGTCTGGCAGCCTGGCATTTGTGTAGTGCCTGCCTTGGGAGGTAGATCCCACCTCTGGGAGCCTGTGAACCCTCACAAACCCCAGATGTGTCTGGAGCTCTGCCAGCCTCCAGAGCACATTCTTAGGGCTGGCAGGAGTAACCTGAATTGGCACTGCAATTCGTTACAAAGACATATCCCAGCCAAGCAACCATAATGCATTTCTTATCAGTCTCTCAGTTAGAAAGTAAAATCTCTTGTACCAAATCATAGTACCATATTTGGAAATGTCTGAGACACATCTATATCTGTGATTAGCCATTTTTTTCCTGTGTTTATTTTCAGAAAATCTCAGGAGCCCAGCGAGCCAAATCTTTCTACCCCACTGAAAATCATAAACCCAAGTAAAGGGCAGACAAAACACTGTAGGGAACCAAGCTTCCTTTGTTCTGATGAATTGATAATTTTTTAATTTTATGCTACAAAATAACTGTACTTTTAAAAATTTTGTAGTTTGATTTTATGGTCATCTTGTTGGCATGAAATATGGCTTATTAAAAAATAATTAAGTAACTGGAGACAGAGCTGCAGACTTTGCCAGAAAACTACTATGCTAATATGTCCCCTCAAAACCTGTCTTTCCTGGCAGACTGTGAAAAGAGCAGGGAAGGTGAAGGAAGGGTATGGGGAAAGGGAAAACAAGCGAAGAGGAGATACTTGAGCTTAGTATTGTAGGATCCCAAGTTTTCAAAGAATTTCCATTTACTATACACACAGCATTTGTATCATGGTTAAGAACACTGATAAAAACGTCCAGCAGACCCCCTGCTACTGGCTGGGTTAGGGGCAGAGATCTGAGGTATCCTTGGCCCATGGGGAGCAATAACAGCAAGAGTGCACTTTCAGGATTTGTACCCTGTCCATTTCTTTGGGTGGCTGGAGGAGATCCAGAAGATAAGAAGTGAGAGAGAAGTCAATCAAGAAAAATTGTTTGTGGCAACCCCACAAAGAGACAAAACAATTTGCTACAGATGAGTGGATGGGGCTGTTTTTACTGCTGATGTGTGTGACTCACTGTATGTGCACAGATCGGTGAGTGTCTAAACATAATACTGGGACCTGAGGGAAAAAGCTATTAACTTTATATGAGTTGAGGGTTCATTAAAGAGTGGGGCACAGAAGATGAGAAGCTGTGGAAGGCTGAGCTGTGACCACTGTATGAGCCACCTGAGGCAAGGAAGGGCAGAAGGTAGGTACTTTTCATTGAAAGCATAACCTTATTCATCTTCTCTCCTGCTCCCAGCTGCTTTGTCCTTCCTTTCTACCTGTCATATTGGATCATGCACGAGTTGGGAACAAAAAAATTGGTTTTGAAATACCTAGAAGATACATTAAAACCAGATACTGGCAGCATGATGCCATTCTCTCCTGCCATGCCCTGAACCTTCCAAGGGACCATTTAGGCAGTGAGGAAGAACTTTGTTCTGAAGTGACTTTATGATGTTGAATTGTGTCCCCGTTCATCTGTTTAGCCCAGAAATAAGTTTTGCACCTTTAAAACTGGATCTGAGAGTTAAGTGGGGGGAGAAGGAGAAGTGGTGGAATGTCTGAGGTGGTTGTATTCAAAACATAAAGATAAGATTTATTCCTGCTTCCAAACTGTGTAGTCTGCAGCACAGAAGCAGGAGAGAGCTCTCCTTTGCTTTTTAGTTAGTTTTTAGCTAGCTGAGGCAGAAGAGTTCCCCAGACTGTGGCTTTTCTTTTTCTTGGAACTGACCAGCTCTGCTCTGGACTAAAAACCCAGAAAAACAGCGGGAGCTCACACCTGTGGCCCACCAAGGCCTGGGACGTGGCATTTTTCAGCTCAGGAGGTACTGATAAGAACTGAGTGAGCCAAGCTACACCCCACAAAAAGGACTTTCTGAATTTACCATCTTTTCAGAACAGCAAGAGGTTCCATTGTTTAATATAATAATTTTTTGTATGCTTGTGAATAGTTTGCTTGTTAAATAAACACTCTTTTCCACTTTTCTCCAAGGAAATCTTTTCCTGAACCAGTAGGGTGAGGGGTTGCTTGAATCTGCTTTCTAGAGGGACCCCTTTGGAACTCTCTTCCCAAATTTCCCCTAAACCAGGACAAATTTCCAAATCATTTAGTAAAATTTTAGGATGTTCTGAAAGCCTGATGGGATAAAAGCATGCAAGTACAATTTATTACTTTCAAAAAATAAGAAAATATTATTTTTAACAAACACCTGAGCATTGAAATTAAAAATTAACTAACTGCTTAAACTACATGATTTTGGAGGACTAATTTAAGTAAATATATTGGAAAAATATTTTCTCACACTGCAAATATAATTTGTAAAAAAGTAGAAAACTTGTCAAACTGAGGAAGCCTCAGTTGTAATATGTAATCTAACTAACTACAGGGCTGAATTCAAGAGAAATTTCTGGTTTATCTTAGCACAATGACCCATTACCTACTGTCATAATTTCCTTGCTACATCAAACAAGCCCGCTGTGATTTTTTTATCTGGGGAAAACAAGCTTAAGGGTTTTGTGTTTTTTTTTTTTCTGGAGAAGAATCCTTTATGGTGTTGCTTTTGAATAAGGTCTGAGAATAACATCAGTGTGAAAAGACTGCTCACCTGTGATCCTACAGTCTCAGAAAACTCAGCTACATCAGGCTTCCTATGCTCTTTGAGTGCATTGCCACTCTACCCCTATGTCCTCTTGTATATATCATTCACTGATAGAGAAGTTTATCTAGATACTTAATAAATAACTTTTCCCCAGGTACTAAAGAATATATAAATGCATTCTAATGACATTGCTGTGGACACAATACTCAAAATCTCACATATTCTAGGAATTATATTTTATAACTGCAGTTCTTTGTGGCTTTCCTGCCTGTCTGAAAAAAGAGGGACAAGTCTTGCTAGACCAGTATGTTAGATCAGTGCAGACATCCTAATGCAGATGCAATTATGTTAGAATGAGGATGATTTTATAATTTAAAGGAAGTGCAATGCAAATCCCACTCCAATCACATTATTTCTTTTAAAAACAGGTAAGAATGTGAGGAAAAAGGTGAAATCCTCATTTATACCTGTAGAAGAAAGGTAAGAAGTGGAAAGTATGGTGAAAAAAGTAGCAGCCCAGGGGAAAAAGACAACCTTAAGAGGATAGAAAAGTCAGACCTCTTCTAAAAATTTCCCATAGGCCCATCATGGCCCAGTCCAGCAGTTCCTGCTGCTCTGTCTCCTCTCCTCACAGGAAATCAGCTGCTCTGCTACTGCTGCAGGTTTGCATTTCCCTTCTAATCTGGGGGAAGTAGCTGCCCTAGGATTGTTCTGTTGAGGGGAACTCAGGAATAGCTTCTAAGCACAAGGGATTCAATTAAATCTGTGAAAATGTTTGTTTCAAATGATGAGATGCACTAATGGACAATCAAACTAGTACTGCACAGATTTTGGAAAACTGGTGAAATCTGGAAGCAATGGTTTGCATATGAGGCAGAATGTGGAACTTATTTAAAAATGTTCAAAATTTGCAACATTTTGTCAGACAGTTTAAATGTAGCAAGTGAGCATCAACATGCAGCACAAACACAAGGATGGATGCTTGACTTACTTTCCCTTAGGTAAGTATTTCTGTGGGTTTTTTTAGGTGTTCCCCCAATTATGGTAAGAGTGGACTGGGTTTATGAATGTAAATGCAAGGGAAATGTCACCATAAAGTATGTCTGGTAGACCTACTCCTGTAGGTCTGAAGAGTTCATGGGGTGTAACTCCATCACCACATAACGATAAATTATTTAGACTACTCTTCAGAGAATATGGATCACAACTGTGATCTTTCTCTTACAAAGTATCCCAAAAGTGAGATTGGCAAATACAAAATGCAGTAAAATTATGAAAATATAAGGATTGAAACTGCAGTTTTACAAGTGAATCAATGATGTTTTATTCTTAGAGAATATTATACCAGCTGTTGTCTAAAACCGGAGTAGTTATTACCCAGATCTAGATTTTTTCCCACTAGGGATTCTAAATGAAGTCTTGTAAAGTGAAAAAACCCGATATTCAATGCACAGCCAACTTTGAATTTTTCAAGGCAAGAATATGTCTCATTGCCTAAAACTACTTTGAAAACAAAACCAACTCCCAGCAGGAAAGAGATGGACTATTTTGGCTTCCTTACTGTCTTGGTTTTGAGGTATCCACTAGTGAAAGCTGGAGTTTCCTTGGAATGGAGAATGTAAACCACCCTCCCTCCAAATTATTATAATTTT
>VYXD01011545.1:14848-41915 GCA_013397195.1 Hylia prasina | reverse complement strand
ATGTCATTGGTGAGCCTTAATGGCCCATTAGCAGAGAATATCCCCCTGGAGGGAGGATGGGTGGTGAAAGAGATAAGAAACAGTATCCCACCCGGTTTTAATAGCTGAACCATTATCAGAAAGGCATCCGCCCCCCTCGCCCCAGAGTAACAAGAGATAAAGAAAAAAAAACCCAAACAACACAACCATTTCCCCAACTGCTTTCAGCAGATGAAAATAGAATACATATTTTTGGTTCCATAACCCAAGACAGTTACAACCAACAGGTGAGGAGAAGAGGGGAACTAGTCAAAAGTGTTCAATATCGCTCTATAACTTTTAACCAGTACTGCTTTATGTTATAAGACACTCTGATATGTCTGTTCACTGAAGCACATCAAGATGACATATTGTGTGTAACCAAAGAAATGAAGGTTCAGCAGCTTGAACTAAGACCTTTATTGCTCTGGTTAAGCAATATTCACAAGTAGCTCATTCATAGACAGCTCAGCTAGGTCAGCATCTTTAAACAGGAAGAAAAACATATAAACAAGACATAAACAAGATGGTAGTAAATCAAGTTTCAGAAACAAGAGATGAAAAAAACTACAGAAAAATCACCAGAATGTCAAAGAAGACTATAAATTCTGAAGATCTTGTGAAATTATCGACATCAAAATTATCCAGAAAGTTACCTATCTAGTAGTGTGCAAGGCAACGTGTGTACGTGTGTGTGTGTGTGTGTGTGTGTGTATGTCTGTGTATTTGTTTTAAAAGGAAAACCAAAATAAATTATCTTTATGGCATAGATTGAGCTGTGGCAAAGATTAAATGACCTTCAAGTTCCCAAAAAGACAGCCAGTACAAAGTAAGTTGTTCAAAATGACAAAAACGTTACCCCAAAAACAGTTGGCAGAAACAATTAACAAGAAAATCTAAATTATGCAAAGTCCCAGTTAGGCAGATACTTCTGGATTTTTCTCTCCATTAATGTAAATCAGGTTAGTAATTTCTAACAAATTGAAGGCAGTTAAAATTCCATCAATTCCCATCCCCTTCCTCTGTGTGTGTGTATATGTAAATAAATCAATTTGGAAAGAAGTTTGCTGACAAAACCACGTTATTTTAGTTAGAGATGCACCAACTTTGTTATAATGTATTCATCTTCTGGGTTATAATCAATTTCAAAAGTAGTTCTCCCTCCAACCCTTCTCATTGTCTTCCCTGTCTAACAGTCACAGTAAAAATATACGAACTAGGAGAAAAATCCATACTTCACTCTAAATGTTGCATATGTGTGCCCAGTTCCCAATAGGTTTCAGTTAATTGCAAATAACTGAGAAGTAAATTAACATGCAATGGAAATATAAAACAGTGAGACATATGACATGAGATTACTACCTTAATTCAGTCTGTGCAAAAAATGGGTAACAACAGAATAAAAAGGTGTACCAGAAGATAAGAATGCTTTAATATAATGAGTGGTTTTATGGTACTTATATTTGTTCTTATTATGAAATTAGTACCCCACAGAACCAGGAATATTATTTGCTTTTATAACTCTGACTGCAATACAGATCTTTAGCTTCCAATCAAACACAAGTGTGTCATTGCTCCAGCCACAGAGGCTGAGGTGCCAGATTAAGATGAGATTTTGTTACTACACATTTTACTCTAGAAATCTCCTTATTCTGCATCTCTCCTCTGTGGAATCCAGTGGCATGAAGGTGTTACATTCTTATTTCACTAAATTAAGAACTGCATTTGATCAAGACCCCTCAGATATTATGTGAAGAGTCAAAAAGAATGAGGTGGGGTAATGGGCTGATATAATCTTCGCAAAACGCAAGGAATGAAAAAGTGGATGACCATCTAATTTCCCAAATATTCCTGACAATTGCAAGTATCAGTGTAATTGCAAGCTATTTAAACAAACATTTTTGTACCTCCTAAATAGACAAAACAATTTGAGACAAATGGAACTTCACCATAAGTGTGATGTCCCAGATCAAAGATGAAGTAATATTACATGAGAGGACTGCTAGTCTCCATTGCTGGCACGAAACAGTCTAATATGGTTCAAAATGATGCCACAACAAGGGAAATATACTCTATTGTTTTATAACTGATAGGATTGCTTTACTCTGACCTCCTGAGGCTTGTGCATACAGCTAATTTCTTCATGTATGTGGGACATCTTTGGTGAAAGTAGCTCTTTCAATTTATCCATGCTTGCCTTCTCTGTGATAACTTCCTAGCAAGTGCAAAAGATGTGAGACTAATCAGTATCAGATTAATCTGCACTATAGCAAGAACAATTTAAAGCACTAAACCACTTCTTCCAAGAGTACTTTTAAGAAAATCTACTGTGCTAATGTCTGAACATGAAATTTACTCTGCAAAATAAAGTAAGACTCCGTGATGCACTATATTTTTAGTCAAACTATCCCTTGAAAAAAGTGTGAGGGGCTTTGGGAATGAATTAATCTCTTGGGTCATCAACTCCACTCCATCATCACCTAATTCCTTTCATAGGCTTACTGAACCTCATCTTAGAACTTACCCATTGTCCCAGATATTTTTATCAGAAGGCCATTCAAGGAGCTTAATCTTTTAAATCATGGATCTTTTCTGTGTATTTCCAGCCTAAGCTTACATAGGGTCAGTGTTCCCCTTTCTGTGTCAATGCCACTTATTAGCACAGCCAGCATAGCTTCCATTGCAGTTGCTGTCCCATCTTTCACTCCCCGTCCTTTCATCTGCTTTTGCCTGTTCTCCTTTCACTGGTCAGACACTACCATTGCACCTGAAAATCATAATTCACCTGATTTATTCTTGTGTTCTTCAAATAGCATTGTAACTAATGGAAAGCAAGTCATAGCAGCTGCAAACATTCCTTTCTGCTACTCTGGAAGGAGGAGACACAAGTTTGCTGCAGAGGCCTAAATAAGAGAATGGGTGTTGGAAAAAGTAAGCAAAAAAAATCAGAACAATGCCCTCAGTACCAGTGTTTCCCCACATCTCTACCCATGTCTGCATTGATTGCAATATTTCCCCATAGCATTATTTATCTGTAGTATGAATACAGCAGAGAACTATTCCAGCCTGAGCAGTGGTGTATGAAAGGCAATACTTCTGGAAAATCATATTCACAAACACATGTCCTTATATTTTTAGTGGTACTGCCATCATCAGAATAACTGCATTTGGTCTAAAGAAATCTAGGTAAGTTCTATCCAAATGACTACATAACCCTCTACCTTTGCTTTTAACAGCATTGTTAATTTCACAGAGGGTGCAAAATGGAATAGCAAGAATAATTCCAGAGCATATTCTTCACAAATATTAGTTGATAGAATGGAAAAGGGTCAGGGAAGACCAAACTGTTAGGAGTGATGCAACAATTTTGCTGAGATTTGAAGTCTTTTATTGAAACTCTATTTTATTATAAATACCTCCTCTGGAGTGGAGTACTATATAGTTATCTGTGGCCCTCCTGGATTTACCCAGTGGTGATGCTTCTTTTAGGATGACTTTCATTTGGAGAAAGCTATGTAAACATTTGCCATTTTAGTAATGTCTCAGAAAGCTGTAGTGTAAGAAGGTCTCTACTCACATTGTTTCAGATTTCTAAGTCTGCTGTGAGTTATAATACTCATAGGGTTTGTTACTTTATAAAGTAACTTACATTAAAAAATATTGTCAAATATTGTTGGCATAAGGAGAAAAGTCACCAGTTTATTTCTTGGCAATGAACTGCTGGAGAAAATTGTACTTTGGGCATGCTCTGAACCTCAGGGTACTTTAAACGCAAAAAACCTCCCAAACTTTGGTATGAATATGTAAATTTTTCACACTTAAAATATCCAACAGGGTGATAAAAGGGTTGTTCTTAAGTATGCCCAGCTCCTTAAAATATTTGCATATGCTATTGTTTTTTTCTTATTTTAAAGAAAAATTTCAGTATCACTTAACTGATTTTTCAGATATCTTCCACATTTTAGTAATGTAAATCTTTCAGACTATAATAATAATAATAATACTTTCAAAATTATAAATTTCAGAGTGCTTTGAGAGGACAGAGTGTGAGTCTTTTCTCTAGGATTTATATATTACTGCTGATGGACAGAAGATATAGAAAAAAGTTGGTCCTTCTATCTAGGTACTGGCTTATATATATATATATATATTTTTTTTTTTTTCACTTGTAATAAAAGAATGCCTCAGATAGTGGCTTGGTCTATCATAACAAGTTTGAGTTGCATAATCTCAACCTCAAAAAAATAAAAAGCTTTCACTGTTTACTTGTTTGCTGTTCTAGACCTCCAAGTGTAATTATCAGCTGAACATTCTGAAACCTCCAGGCAAAGCATGTATTTATCTGCACCTGAATGTTCATATAATGATGCTGCCCTTATGGAAATTATCTTGTCATACAGTCAAGTTCAATTTAGTGGCAGGAGTATATGTTTTTAGCACGAGAAAATGTTTTAGCATGAGAAAATAAAGGTTATGTAGTCAGGNTCAGATTTCTAAGTCTGCTGTGAGTTATAATACTCATAGGGTTTGTTACTTTATAAAGTAACTTACATTAAAAAATATTGTCAAATATTGTTGGCATAAGGAGAAAAGTCACCAGTTTATTTCTTGGCAATGAACTGCTGGAGAAAATTGTACTTTGGGCATGCTCTGAACCTCAGGGTACTTTAAACGCAAAAAACCTCCCAAACTTTGGTATGAATATGTAAATTTTTCACACTTAAAATATCCAACAGGGTGATAAAAGGGTTGTTCTTAAGTATGCCCAGCTCCTTAAAATATTTGCATATGCTATTGTTTTTTTCTTATTTTAAAGAAAAATTTCAGTATCACTTAACTGATTTTTCAGATATCTTCCACATTTTAGTAATGTAAATCTTTCAGACTATAATAATAATAATAATACTTTCAAAATTATAAATTTCAGAGTGCTTTGAGAGGACAGAGTGTGAGTCTTTTCTCTAGGATTTATATATTACTGCTGATGGACAGAAGATATAGAAAAAAGTTGGTCCTTCTATCTAGGTACTGGCTTATATATATATATATATATTTNGAGAAAATGTTTTAGCATGAGAAAATAAAGGTTATGTAGTCAGGTATTAACTCCCATGCAAATTTTATTTTGTTATTTGCCATATATGGTATCTTATACCCTGCCTGTGAAACAATAATGACACTAATTCTAAACATCTAAAAACCCCCCAGTTCTTAATGAAGATTGCCAAATAAATAAATGTGGATGATTATATAGAGAAGAGTAATTTTCTAATCTTAAAGAGCTCCCCTACTTTCCCATTTCATTTCTAAGATCATATTTCTATTTATATAGTTCTTAATTACTATACTCAAAAAAAGAACTAGAGAAATATGGATTAAGATTTTATTTCAATGATTAATATTACAAATATGCTCTGTTTTTCTTCTTTTAAACTGTACAAAAAGTTCATTGCACTTTTCTTCAATTCCTTTTGCTTTTAAGTTTTTATCAAAATGCAATGGAAAGAATGGAGAGATATCAGCAGGTAAAAGAGCTAGGGACACTTTGGCTCCACAGTGCTAAAGGTGACATTCTCCAGTGTTATGTCCTAAAAATCGAAACCTGACTATTTTCTGTTCCAAGACTGACAGCTCAGACTGATTATCTGCCTTCTGACCCTCATGAAATGGCATTCCAAGGTGCAACAAAAATACCATTGTGTGTATCGTAAAGTGTAAAAAGTACAGTGATGTTGTCTGTTGTTTTTAGAGCTGCACAAAAGTTCTGCAACAAGAGGCAACATAGGTCCTTCAGGGTGTATCACCTGCTCTGCTGCTCACATATCCCCAGTGCAGCCCTGGCACAATCACAGCCAGGTATACTTCTTCAGAATTTCCAGGTTTTCCATCAAGTTTTTAGTCTGTTTAGCTGGCAGCCCCTAGGAAATCCATGTACCCATCTCAGTCATATCATCTGCTCTCCTGAAGCATCATGTAACTTCTGATTTTCACAAACATACATGAATATCATAGGAGTTTCTGCTATTCTCAGCTGTCACAAGTAGTACCTAAATATCTCTGACTGACACTTGAATCAATCACTCTGCAAAAGTTTAAAAGTCTAGAAAAAACAGATATTAGTGCTTGTTTGCTCATCACTGATAAGACATCATTTCATCACAAACACTAGAAATGCCAAAAGCAGAAAAATATTTCAACACTGCATCCAGCTTGGGAATTTGATTCCTGTTTTTTATTTCACAGCTTTATCAATGAGTATAGCAGTGAGGCCAATTTTCAGTAAGTCAAGTTTCCCCATTTTCTGACTATAGCACAGATCTCATCTCATTTTTTCTGTGTGATACAAGATGAGAAGAATGGGGATATTAGTGATCTAATAACTATAGGTTAAACAAAATATAAGTTTGAGAATCACCCTTGAAGGATAGTGTAATTCACTTCCTGATAGCATTCTATCCTAGAAAAACATGCTTTTACAAAAATTTAATAATAGTAAACAGCTTCTGTTTACAGCTTTCTTTCAATGAATTCAATGGAAAAAATTAACTGTTACATTTTTAGTAAACAAATTTAATCTACACCAGAAGGTGAAGTTGTCATGCATATGAAGATTTTGATTCATCTAATATTAATCAATACATTTGAGTGTGTTATGCAGAGCGTAAGAAAAGGAAAAGAGCACATTTTTTTAAAAAGGGTAAACGACAAGGTGAAGACAAGATCCAAAGCAAGTCCCAGAAGGCACCCACAGCATGGATTAGTCAAAATGTAATGTCACTAACGTGGAAAAAAAAATATTATTTAATTATTTAATTAGCTGCACCAGAGCCAGTGGGGGTGGGACCACAATAAAAATAACCCTCCACAAAAGTTGTTTGTAGAACATAAAAATACTGAGACAGATTCTTGTTATCAAGGTAACAGAATGTGCTCGGTTTGCTAAGTGTAGTAAAAAAAATCCAGCAGGAGAGAAAAGATACAACAAAAACTTTAAAAACAGAAAATAATACAAATTCAGAAAAATTTGGTTGCATGTTTTTGTTCAGTCATCAGTTTAATGCTGTAATGTATTTTTTACATTTTTTTGAATAAATTAACACGCATTTGCAAAGACCTAGCATAGCTCTAACAAACACTGAAATTTCTGATACACTCACAGATGCTTTAGGTAGCAGTGTCTTTTCTTGTATGCCTTCAAGGATTGGTACATATGCAACAATAAAAGGTTTATCTTCACCCAGATGAGCGTAAGGTAGAGATTAGAGGGAATTCAGAGGTACTTAACTAAAGCAGTCACCCTGACAACATCAAACAGTAAACATTACAGTACAATACAATAACTAGCTTCTTAGAACTATCCATTTGTCTAGACATGCTCTGTTTCTGTGAACTCATGCTCATTTTCAAAATACAATTATAAATCTTCCTCACATGCAGTCCCAGATCCTTGCATAATTCCTTTGATTTCAGTGGAATAAACACCAGATGGAGATCTGGGCCAAAGATTCAAAAGTCTAAAAACTTCTTGGCACTAAAGAGAGAATTTTCTCAGCTTTGTCCTTGGAGTTTCTCAGCCTGTACCCCTAGCCCCTTAAGATCTTCTGAAGTTTGCTAAAAATACAGACCTGGGAAGAGAAAGTTGCTCTCATTAGGTCCTTCTTTACTCCTTCCTTTGTTGTCTTAGGCCTTGCCTGCAAACACCTAATTTCATGCTGACTTTTTGGACTCTTCCTCCAACATTAACCTTCTCTTCAAAGAGGAAGTCACACCTGGCCTAACTAAAAAACCCGGAAAACAAACAAACAAACAAACAAACAAACAAGCAAATAAAACAAACAAACAAACAACCCAAACAAACAAAAAAGCAACCCAACCCCCAACCCCCCCCCAATAAATAATGCTTTATGTCCAGCAGCCAAAGTAGGTGACTAAAAGTGAGAGGTGGTTTAGGGTTTTCCAAATATTTAATTCATTTGTGTGTGTGTGTTCACCAGCCTAGTAAATTGATGGATATACAAAGCTGGAAATGTTCATGCAAGTACAACTCCAACTATTGACAGCAAGCTACTATTTGTAACAAAGATTTTCAGTGCTTTTAAACAAATCAGTGATATTATTCTCTAGGCCAGCTCAGTTTTCTGCTTCTGACCTGGTACTAAGAGTTTCATATCCAGGAAGCATTTCTCGGATGTTGTTATGTGGAGTACATTTGGAAGGGTACTGAAAAAGCTTTCTGACATAAGGAATAAGCTTTGTAAATTTTCCAAACAGGAAGCAGACTCAGGATAAGAATTCTCTAGTGTTGAAACATTTAGAGTGTTTTTTAGGTAGCTTTTCAAGTTAGCATCTCATACTTCTCCATAGATTTTAGTGAGTAATAAGGCCCAGTTATTTGCCATGCATTTTGGAGTAGTTTCTCTCTTTACAGTTGGACCTTGGATGTCTCTATTACAGTAATATGGCACAAAGGAACTGAATTTTTTTATTAAAGTAAAAAAGATACTTGTTTGATTGCACTACAGACAATATGCTATTAGTCTAAAATTTTTTAAAAATACTTTTGCCCTACAAAGTGCAGGAAATATTAGCTCACTACTTCTCCCATGTTTATAAAAGAATTATGTAGTGACAAAAGCAAGTTCTCAGGCAGGACAATATAACAAATTATAAGAGTTGTGTTTTGCCCCCTTTGTTCTTTCCAGTTACAATATATTTTAACACACTGGTTTTGCCAACATTTCTGTGAATTTTTGTTTTTCATCATATAGCTAGAGATGCCAGTAGAGCAAAAGTTCCACCCAAATACTATTAGGCTAGGTAGACTGTCACATTTTCATTAGCCATTTCTTGAGGTAACTGTCAAGCCAAAAAATACTCAGAAAAGGATGGCAGTCCTGGTGCTTGCAATTTTCTAAAATATTTAGAAATCTGACTATTTAGACAACTATTTCTAACAACAACAAAAATTATATTACTTTTTCCTTGATGTTGCAGATCATTCTGACTGCATCTATCATAATAAGAGTTCATGGTTTAAATATTTAACCCAGGGGAGTCAATAAGATGCAAAGTTCTGTACAGAGCTTTAATAAACCTACAGGGCAGAGGGATTCAGGAGTCATGAGTTCTAGCCATGTCCCTTGTTATATAAGGGTACAACTAATAATGCTTCTTGCTTATATGTCAGAAATACTTCACCCAAAATTAATGAAATAGAATTAGAAAAGCTTTAAGAATGTTAATGCTCCAATAATTAAATAATTTTCACAAGAAACACATGGTCCAGCTGCAAGTGTACAAGTGTCTTAGTCATTATATTAGCAAGAATAAATCCCACTAGCACTTTCAGAGCTTGCTTTCATTCATATATGTTCTTCTAACCTTTATCCTACCCATCACGCTGCAATTACTTTGATTCTCCAGCCAAAAGGAGTCCAAACCTTTTGGATGGAAAGGTCATTAAAAAAATAATAATTTTGCCTTCTACCGTGGAATCAATGAATTCCTATATCCTTTTCCTTAAAAACTGTTTGCACAGCATGAAACATTTTATGAATATATTGAATTCAAGTTGCACTGGTAGAAAAAATAAAACCACACCATTTTAATGTTTTGACCATTTCTAAAGTAACCTACAGTAATTTGCTAAGAAAAAAAAGACAAAACCAAAAAACCCCACAAACAAACGAACAAACAAACCCAACAAACAAACAAACAAACAAAAATGGAAGAAAAAACCCCACCCACAACCCAGAGATTAAGAACATTACAAATTTCTGAGTTAAGAACTAGGTCTTCAAAGTGAGAATAAGGTACACAAGAAACAGAAGGGCAGACTTCAAACAGTTCTGTTCTCCAATAAAATTTCTCTCAAAAAGGTCTTCATTGTAAGCATCGACATACCTCTGTACCATGCTCCTGCCTCCTTTTTGGTTTCCATTAGCTTCTTTCAGTGCCTGAAATGACTATTTCACATCAATAGAAGCAAGAACATGTTGGAAGTGACTAAATAGATAAAAAATTGGTCAGGTGTCACTGTCTCTTGCCACAGACTCTCTCTCTACTCTTTACTAAACCTACTCTGTACTACCCACTTTCTTACTACAGACATGAAATAGCAGAAAATATTAGGCATCAATCCTGAGTCTTATCTCTCTGTCACTCAATAGCACTTTGTTCCTCAGTATTTCCTTTTCTAGCTGGTGAGCTTGCTTTCAGATAAATTCTTCTGGGGAAGCAGACTAAATCTGCAACAGGTTTTATTTAGTCTCAAACATCATTCTATCTAAGAATGACTTTTTTGATTTTTTTTTTTTTTAATAAAGCACAAAGCTCCAAACTAATCTTAGCAAGCAAACCCCAAGACAATTCAGATATGAAATTCTGTGCCTACACTATGTCATTGCAGATCTTCAAACCTCAGAATATGTCACTTCTCAGGTAGCTGGAGAGGAAGGATTTGTCTAGTAAGTTTCAATATACCTTCCTACTTTTCTGTATTTACTTTGTGTCTTATTATATTAACAATTTACTGGCTTTCAAGCTTCTAGTCCTTTTCTCCCTGTTGCAGAAGGAGATGCAGAGTTTTTGTACCTTCTTTCAATTCAAGAAATGTAAATATATTCAGGAATTCCATTCCTAAATGGGTTTAATTTCATTTTAAAGCTGATCCCTACTAGAATATCAGCAGAATTTCAGGAAAGTAGAGTATCTATTTTATTTAGACTTTGAAGAAAGCCACAAGAAAAAGCTTTCTCATATTACATTTCAGACCTTGCAGTGGGTAATGGAAATTTCACCTGTGTGTTATACTACTAGTTGCATCTTGTCTAGTTTACCTCGTAGATTCCTCCACACAAAAATCAAACGTTTTTTCCCCTCGGCATATGCTACTATGTACTTGGGCAACATTAACTTTCCTTAAATACATTGGTGGTCACTGCTTTGGGACAGGTTTGGTACCTTTCAACAGTTCAAACAGTTTTGATCCTAAAAAACTGGGGAAATAATGACCAATTACCAATAATTACCAATGACCCAATAGGTCAGATCCTTCACTCTAATTCCAAGGCAGAAGCCCTAGGCCTCATTTAAAAATTGTTTAGGGGGTCATTTAGATAACTCAACTATCAGGTAATTTCATTCCAGCCATTTGCTTTTCAAGGGTCTATTTCAGTTGCAATTGATGGCTTCATAACCCTTTTGGGTCATTTTGTCCACCATAAGAAATTTTTATTACTGTAAAGATCCTTTAAAAGGTGGGGTTTTGACCAAGCCCTGGGATAGGTATTTATTTCTTCTGAAAACCTGATTAATTTACTGGTCCAGTTTCTCAGTTTCTACAAGTTGCCACTTGTACTGAGTACAACAGAGTTAAAACACTTCTCTCCATCTAAGAAACTTCCCTATGTTCTTGTAAATGAGAAAAATTATCATCAGGTTCACCACAATAAAAATAGAAAAATCTTTTCTAGTAAGTATTAAATTACATCAGCAACAAAAAGAACAGTATCAAATAATTTTCTGTTCAAAAGTATCAGGCATTAAACACCACTTCAACCAAGTTTCAGTATCATATCACAGTCTCCAGGTCACTATCCACAGTAGCTTTATGCAGATATTTGTGAGAAAATTTGCTACTTGCTTTTTAAAATAATTTTACAAATTGCTGTGCCCTGGGGACAAAACCAAAACTCAACCAAAATAACCCAAAAACTAAAACAAACAAAGAAATTGCCTGTCAATGCTATAACTCCAGATACCCTTTTGTGCATAATAGCCGGCCTAATTCCTACTACAAAGACATTTTCCTATTTTTATCAAGCTTGTACAATCTCTTTTGGACCTCATGAAAATAACATCAATACCTCATTTTTTTCTCAGCTACCACTCTACTTAGAACTCCCACTTTTTGAATGGAAAAAATAGATTAAAATCACAGTTAATCTGAAACACCTCACATAGCTCATATTTGGATCCAATTAGAAATAGACAGCAAAACAACCTATTTTCTTTCCTTAAGGATAAAGAATCCTAAGAGCAGAAAGACAAGATAAAACTTTGAAGAGAGGGCAACACAAAGAATCAAGCAAATGTATGAGAAATGATTGACAAGGTTACAGAATATGAGAAATTTGTTACGGAATAGGAGAAAATTAACGGTGCAACAGGACAACCTCTATTTTACATATTCTTAGTGGATTGGGTTACTTTGGAGAAAACAAGGCAGGGGGCAGTGCAGAGGAAATAACAGTTCTACCAAGCCTACTTGTAAGTGAACTTAACAGCTGACTCCTAACTAAATGGTGGAAACCCTAAATGCACAGTTTGTATTGATTGGAAGAGAATTTCTTCCTGAAGACTGCAAAAGTGGTTTTCTCTCTGAAGAATAAAAGGGCAAGTAAAGAATGAGAAAGTGAATGAAAATGGAAGAAACAAAAGGTTATCATACAAAGGAGACAGATAATTTTCAAAATACTCTTAGGATCATTAAATTATTCAGGGTTCTTGAAGATGTGGAAGTCAACTCAGCATAGCAAACAAAAAAATCCCTTCTCCATGAAAATATCCATCAAACAAAATTTTCATTTTTTGCTTGGGAAGAAACAAAAAGTTGCAAAAGAACTTTTCAGGGTCTTCTTCCAATTACCGCAATACCTGTCTGTCTATCTTTTCCCTCATTTTATGTATGAAGGAGAACAAAAGGCAACGTATGTCCAAGAACTAACCAAAGCTTAACTAGACTTAAGAGAAGAATTAAAGATAATCTTAATCCTTTATTATGTAACTGAATTACACTTAAGGGTCAATTTACCTCCAGTTTCATTTTCCAATGAAAACACGTCCTGAAGTGCCTGCAAATTGTTGCCCCAACAGAAATATACAGCATCTTTCCCATTTCTTCTTATGATGCACAGAGTGCTGGCACATAATTCATGCTGTCTGGTACTTCAAAAATCTGGGACTGTAACAACACGCCAGAGGGGAGATGCAAGTCTGGTGCGAATGGAAGGAAGGCAACTACTGTCATTCTCTTTCCATTATAGACCTAAATTTGGGAGGGGAAAAGTCATATCCTGTGACAGGCAGTAGGAAATAGCAAAAAGCTGCAGTGAAGACAACACTTGCAGTTCCCAGGTCTGCTTGTCCACATTCCTTATTACTGAGTCAAGGAAACAATCTAGAGAATCTGGAAAATTCATGTGTGGAAGCAGAAGACAAAAGCACTGCAGAATCCCTTGTGATCTCCTCTG
This sequence comes from Hylia prasina, assembly GCA_013397195.1. Taxonomy (NCBI): domain Eukaryota; kingdom Metazoa; phylum Chordata; class Aves; order Passeriformes; family Sylviidae; genus Hylia; species Hylia prasina. Next base: position 28,644 of record VYXD01011545.1, on the reverse strand, counting down.
ATGCCTAATAACTTGGTATGATAGAACAAGATCATTTTTTATTCTTCTGCTGAGTCAGGCACTAAAAAAATATTTTGGAGACATTATGTTTATAAATTCATCAACCTATTCTGAAAAAAAAGTGACCAGGGAAACAAGCACCCAGAAAAAAAAGTATTGCCTCATCAACAGAGTAGTCAGTGGTTTAGATCTTTGCCACTGAGGCACTACCAAAATTCATTCCTTTCACTGTCCTGTGGTGACACATTCCAAGCTTCCTACTGTGCTGAAAAGTGCCTGAGCTACTGGAGTAATGCTCTCTCATCTCTTCTCTCCACTTCCTGAAGTGACTGTCCTTCTTGGGACATAATTTACCACAGCGAGAACATGTCTTTCAGTCACTCCTCTCCTCCTGCTTTCCAGTGGGGAAAAAGATCACTTCAGAGAGGATTGCTGGTATCTCACAGTCTTATTGTTTATGCCAAAGAGAAAATCTAGGGATGAAGAGCACCCTTGGTGTAGACTATGCAATGGCCTGATTGCTAGGGCATTCTTTGAGGAGTTAAAATCTGCTCAGGCAGAAGGAACTTGGCTCTCCAACAACTTGGCTAAGAGGCTTGAAGAAAGGGCTTCCAGAAGAAATGATCCTGAATTTTTTAACAGTATTTTATAACTACTCTTTAATTTCTTTTCTTTCCAAATGTCTACAAATGATATGTTTGCTTCCAGATTGAATTGAACATTTTGACGAGACAAACCCAATTTTGTTTTAATTCTTGGTTTGGTTGCCAAAATGCCAAAAACTTTAATTACTTACACAGCCTTACAATTCAGAAAATACCATTTATAGGTACTTCACTAATATCAACTAGATATGTTGCTTCTTTTCTTGTATCGTTTTGTTACTGAAAGTAAAAGTTTGACAGTCTCACAGAAGGATTGGTGAATGTTTTTTCCAGCTTCTCAAATTAGCCATGGCAGCATATTGGAAGATTCAACATGTTTCATCAACAAAGGAATTGATTCTCTAAAGAAGATTATAAGCAGAAACCTGGCAAAATTCAGCATTTTTTTCCATGCAGACATGTCAATATATCCAGCCAGATATATCAATTTGATGATGCTGTTGCCTTTTACAAGGTAGTGTCTTGCGCAGCTTTGTCTGCTACTGAGTGGCTATCTACATTATACAGTTTATTTATATTCAACCGGAACCATTGTTATTTTTGTCTCCTTACCTATTGTACCATGCTAACAGGAAAAAAGAGCAAGAGTCTACATTGACTTATTGCCTATTGGCATTTAATTCTTGACTTCTTTCATTGCTTTCTGTGAAACCCAAGCCTCCGGGTGGGTAATGCTACCATTCTAACAATTTAAAGCGCTTAAGATGGGAAAATCACAAGTGGGGCAAAAAATTATTAGACTTGCTTCGTAAATGCTGAAATCTGACACAGTTTTACTTTGCTTTTTTCCAAGCTCAATTCCAGAAGAAAAAGAATGGGAAAATGATTATTCAGCAAATTATGATATGTATCATTCACTGCATTACATGATCTCATGACATCTGATTTGACATAATCGCACATTCTGTGTAGGATTCACACTATCATGTATATTTATGTCAATTGGCTGTGGCTTATCCCTCCCTAGGAATTATTGGACATTATTAATTATTGTCACATAGAAATATATCATGAGGGAAGGAAAATATAGACTCATCTGTCCTAAGCCAACCACCTGAGGACAAATTAAATCTTAGCAGCTCTAATAGCACAAACCTGCACAAGTTCTACCTGACTCACAGATCTTTATGGAGCAAATAATACCATACTGCATAGCTGCTTCAAAGCAATCTGAAAATAAAATGGGTATAGAGTTAAGTACAGCAGTATATACTTTCTTTGACAATGTTCACAAAATGGCTTGTCAACAGGCACAGAGCTGAGGAAAAAGGGTATATGGATATAACTTTCAGTTATATATCTCAAAAAGTCAAATAGGTCTATTTTCAGACAGCAACACAAACTATTCATCCAAGTACTGTAATTCAAGACAGGAATTGATTCAGCTTCCCATAAATTATGAAATGGAAAATACCTGTTATGGTAAGTAAGTGGTTCAGTGTATTTACTGTGTCTGTGAACTTACTAAGCACTAATGCTCTTGTACCTACAAGGTTAAAAAAAAAAAGAAATCAGGTTTCATGTTAAAGTACTTAATTTCTTTCCCAAATTAGTTCTCTTCTGGAAGATAATGCTGGATAGTAATCCATGTAATACTTTCATTATAATGGAATGGAGAATAACTGCATTAGGTGCAAAAGAGATATGAACTGTAAATGTTGCCTTCCAGATAATGGGATTCATCAAGGAGAATGAGAAGGTACTGGGCAAAATTCACAATGAGCATCAGTTTCTTTCCTTCACTTCAACAATTTCTGGTGGAGAGAAGAAAGTCAGACTCACAAATTCAAAAGAGGTTTTCAGCTGTAAAAGTGAATTTGCTCCATCACTGTATCCTTTGAATAGGCTTTTAGTATGGCGGTGAACAGGAGATGGTAACCAGCAAGGTCTGAATGATGAAAGAAAACTCCCAGATTCTTTTGATTTCTGTTAATATATACTCAATTCAGTATTTTTACAAGTACAATCAAATTCTCTACTTTACACAAATTTCTTTTCCATTAAAAACATGAGTATAACATCTTCCCTTGTTTTTACTTTATATAGCCTCTTTCATCTCAGAATATTTTAAACAGTTATCATTTGCATTTTACACAGGATGAAATTAAAATACAGAAAGGCTAAGGACCAGTTTCTGTGTCATGTGCAAGCCTGAACCACCCCAGAGAAGCAAAAATTTTGGTCGAAACAAGATTATTCTCAGATCACCCATGGTGCTTTCCTTGCAAACCAGTGAAGCTATGGGAATTTTACAGTTTCTTTTTTTGAACAAAATTAACCTGCATGACACTGTCCTCTTTTGACATTGAGAGCTGCAGACACAGTAGTCAACTCTCATTTGAATCATACCCACATAATCATTTCTCCTTCTGCTAATACAAATGAAGTCCTAGCCTTGCTCAAAATTCACCTGTAATAGGGATTTCTACTGAGAACTAAGCATAAAATCCCAGCATTTGTACTAATTTGATTTTTCCACTTTACCAGTCAAACTGAGAAGTCTGGAATGCACTAGCAGTATTTCCTTATGGTCCCAGCTCACCTGCTTTTCCACTTCTGTTCTGTATCTCAGCAGATCTTTGTTAGATAGTAGTTGACATTATCACTTTGCCTAGTCCTATACTGTATAGCCTTTTAGCACAGTTTTCAATGTGCTAGAGGCATAAGAGTTCCTTTTTCTTAGTGAACATCTTGAGAGAGATAAACTCTGTCATCACTATTTTACTTAATTATTAAAACTTTAAATAAATTTTTCCAGAACTACCAGTATATCTTGCAAGCACCTGAGAAAAGAAACTTGTCAATGCACCACCTTTAACAGGAAAAGGGGGGAGTCCATTTTAGGATTCTTCTGTGCCTTATGATGGATGCAAGAGTAGCCAAGAACTGTTAATAGCACTAATCAAGCTCACAGGCTTGATTACACAATGAAAGCAAAGCTTTGAACAAGCCATAAAAAATGTATTGTAAAAGGTGTTGTTACTGCATCTAATCCCTATTCACTCTTTCTCAGAAGAACAGAATGGTGTTATTATGCCTGTTATATTGTGAGGCTGATAATTTACCATCTTGATACAAATACAAAAATATATGAAAGGAGCTCTTACATGTTTCTAAGCACATGCAAATATCACATATAATGAAATTCAGAAGTAATGATAGAAGATTATTCCTTAAAATGCATCTATTCTTAGCTATTACTATTTCCCATACTTTTCAAACAATTAGAAACCTGATTTAGCCACCAAATCATAATAATATAATAGAGTGTATTAGAGCTTTCTTTAATGCATGGTTAAATTCTGCAAGGCAAATAAAATTGCCTTAGAGACACCTGAGACCAAATGCTGAGTAATTTTATGGACATATGCTGTTAAAATATCCCTGGCTTATGTGCTAAGCATTCAACAGCTCTCAATTCTCAAACAAAATGGACCAAGGATGTGGCTCACATTTTTTATTTCTGCACAAAGTGTTTCCTAACATGACACAACATAACACAACAGGTGTCTTTGGGATTTCATGTTAATGCTAATCAACAGTTAACACTTTTCCATGAACCTCACTGAGAAGAGAGTTGCTGGTTTTCATGAGAATTGCACTCTGATTATCACCTGGCAGCATATGCAGACTAGTCATGGAGACTACATGGACTCATGGAGAAGGTTACTTTGGATGTCAAAGTTACTTTATTTTTCAGGAATCTTCAATGTATCAGATATTCATATATTCATGAAATACTATTCATGGCTAACTCAGGAAAGCTGGTGATGCAGTCAAATATTTCAAATTAGTATGAAAAGTTTAAAATTTTTCTAAACTCTCCAACCAAAAGGAAACTTCTAAAATCTTTCATTTCTACAAAGTATTGGTGTGGGATTTTCACTAATTCAATTCGTTGTTGGTGTTGGGCTGGGAGGACTCACTTTAGACTTAATTTCTCACCAGGCTAAAGCTAATACAGGATTTGAATTCTTTGGTATGTTCAGAATAGCTTTGTTATGGACTGAAATCCACCTGGATTCTGCTTGAAATGGATAGTCAACTTAGTGGATTAGTTGAGAAGGTAATGAAAATATAAATCAGTAGTCAATAGCCTGTCTAACAGATCAGAGGAGATTTTTGATCCATCTCTAATTCATTAAAGCTACAGTAAATCCCACCAAACTCTGCTACAGTTAGCTCTATGGAAACTCTAGTGAACTAGAAAAAATTAGCAGAAAAGGTTTCCAGAAAGAGATACCTTCAAAATGATAATGTGTTTTGTTTGTGTATTTTCCCAGAATCGACAAGAGATGGAGGAGGAAATATCCTTTAGCTTACCTGAACAGTGTGCTTAAGCATAGGCAGCTATTATGAAGACTGATATATGAAAATAAATTGGTAAACAAATTTGGCTGAATATTTATTCTCATATAAAACATGTATGACTATTTCTAAGGCCCAGGTCCTATTAGAACCAAAACAGCTGGTCCAAAGCCCATTAAAATCAAAGGAATGACTCCATTAATATCAATGGCTATTAGATAAGGCCACAAGCAGGGAAAATCCCCACTGAAAACAGTGGGAGTTCTGCCTGCATAAACTCCCCTTGGAAGCTGCTAGTGCTTTTTCTTCTTTCATTTCTTCATAAATATTTTATAAACAAAACTCGCTGAACTTAGAACTTGTGCCTATAACATTATGCAACACTTTTATTAGGATCTTGCTGGTTTTAGCAGACCTTTCTTTTACATATTTCTATGTCACTTCAAGTGCAATCTGAAGATAGAATCTCCTTTTGGAAGCAAATGCTGTGGTTTATCTTGACACTGTCCCTATATGGAAAGTATGGTGGGGCTGTTAATTTAAGTTAATTTATCCATTAAGATGTCAATTGAAGTACATTTTTACTCCCTTTCTGACAGAAGAAAGTAGCCTTTCTTTCACAGTTCAATAAAATGAAACAGTTTTTCTTGTTTCCACCCACAAAGAAACATAAAGAAACATGCTTTTTAGTCAAGTTTAGTAAGTGTACTGGGATATTCTGTAAAATGTCATGTGAAATGTCTGCCTCAGAATGAGAATGGTTTTCCAGGGCTAATATTGCAGCCTTCCACCAGACACTGTGCAATTAACAGCACACAGAAGCAAACTGAAAAACAGGCTTCTGTCATCTGAACGCATTTTTTCATGTCAAATGCTATTTTTGGGTAAAGAAGTATTTTAAATTTCTTTTAGGAACTGTGGATTTATAAAATGTTACCAGGAAACATAAAGATGCATTTATTAGAACATACATGTAGGAATGTTTATGCTTATATTGAGAGACTTAGCAAAATACTATTTTAGGCATTACCTAGTTAATTGTTAGTGATTCCCATATAACCATTTCCTGTATCTATGCCATTAGAGCTTTCTGAAAATAGTTTGAAATATTAGTTTCACTGTTATGAAAGTCCATAGCTCTTTTTTTTATCATTTTTCCATCCACTTCTGAGAAATACAATCTTTAACAAACATGAGAAATAATGCCACACACCAAAAAGTTGAAAAAATTTAGAAATCATGAAAAAGCTAGAAAATATGTTAATTGAACAATAAATAAATGCAATACAAGATTCACAGTGACAAGGAAAGATAAATGCATAATATACAGACCTTTAGTAGGCCTTTTTCTGCCTCCTAGGTCAAGTCCTGGCACTGACAACTTGTTGTGGGTAAGACAAAGTGGAAGGGGAAAAATCATTAGCATTTGATGCTATAACTATTTCAGACCTATTGACTATCCCTAAAAACCAGATTAGTGATCATGCAAGGGGCATTAATAGGCAGTATTTTTGACAAAAGACCTCACAAAATTTAAGTGTGTCTGAGACAGAGAGAAGAGGAGAAGACTAAGAACATATGAACAATAAATGGCAAATGAATGATAGAGGAAAACAGTAAGAAATAGCATATGGACCTCTTTCCATCCCTAAGGTAAATATTCATATTTCTGCTTTCAACTTCATTAATGCCTAGGATGATCTAATGGGAGAGGTGAGCTTAACTTTTCTATAGTGGTCATGCATGAGCAAAAATTACACTCTAAATATGAAAAATCCGCTTGAAAATTTACAGTACTGCTCTGTGCAGGATTCCCATCAGATTTTTTCAACTGTGCAAATATATGAATATACTACAATTATGCACAGTTAGAATCTCTTTTTTGTTTTCCTTCAGAATTGTTTTTGTTTTAAAAAGGAGCTTTAAAATGCAAGCTATTCATATTGATTTAAGCTGGAGGTGAATACTCGATGAGAATAGAGTTATGTTCTAAACTCTTTGCACCCCTCTGTGGCAGAGAGGGATGGGAAATTATGGTCTCAGCCTATGTGAGCATAAGCAGCTTACTTGCAAGCCTTTTTGATATCTCCCACTCAGGACAAGATAGATTACACTCAAAGCTTGATGGTGACAGGCATGAAAGCTATGCCAAGTTTGTCCAGGTTTCAGGAACACTGTAATTCCCCCTTTTTTCCCCATTTTTTTTACCCAAGTAAGATTTCCAGGAGGAAAAAGAAATTGTATGCCTAGGGTAAATTTGGTATACAGCAGTGCAGTTTTAGTTACACCAGCAAAATTTGGTTGCACTAGGGAATGCAATTTTCAGTCTTACTGCTGTCCCTCTTTGTGTTACTGATTTAATGGATGAAGATATCATAACAAGAGTGCAACTTTTCACACAGCCTATGTAAATCATGTCCCAGACTTCAGATGCATCACAAGTCTAACTGCTCTGAAGTATTTTGACCTTTTAAAATGGAACAGGAATATATTTGAAAAGTGAGTTCCAAGTGAGTTATGCCATTTGCTTTGAGGAAAGTGAGGAAATCTGGACCCACAAGAAAAAGAATGAAATTTATAAGCAACCATATTCAATCACGTCAGTCACAAAGCTGATTGAACAAAGTTCGTTGTCAAAGCATGAGAGATCTCTCAAATCCTATCAAATTGCTACTACCAACATCTTTTGGTACCTGGACATCATTTACAAATGCTATGACTAATTTATAAAGACAGGATGAATATCCACTGAAAACTCTGAATATTGCTCATTGTTCACTTTGTGTTTGGTAACATACATCTTGACACCGACAAATATAGACTCTACAAAGTAAGCAAAGCAACCATGCTTATTGCCAAGGGAATAAGCCTTATACTCTAGCTTTTGGGTTATTATAAAAAGTGTCAGAAAGGTTAATCCAATTCCACACTATAGGATTCCCTCAAGACTCAAGAGCAGAACTTAAAAATGTATAATCTGGTCTCCTGTGTCTGTTAATCTTTTGCACCAATGATTAGTTCCTGTTTGGGTTAGCAAATAAAAAAAAAGATTAAATGAAGGTTAAAGGTCTTCTAAGCCTGTTTCCTTTTTTTATTATTATTATTAATAAATCATTATGCTAACAAAGCTTAAGTAGGGTTTTGGAGCAGCAACTGGAAATCTCCTTCTTATGATGAAATAATGTGTTCCTTGGATACATAAAATGCATTAGGCACAGTTTCAAATAAAATCAAAGCTGGTGGGTTACAAAGGTCAAACAAATTAAGTTTTCTTTTAGATTTGCATCACCATCTGAGCCCAATAACATGCTTCTTAACTGAATAGTAAGCAATGTCAGTCAACCTCAGCCAAAGCAGCTCTGATTATGTAATGGCTTTCAATTGTGATTACTTCAGTGTAGCATATGGAATATTTCACATCACACATTGCTAGCTTTGCTGGTGCTGACAACTTAATCTGAAGTGGAAGTTGTTTTAAGTCCTCTGATCTCTCAATTGTTCTAAAATATGAGCTATTTAAATACGCATTTCCCAACAATTAATGCCTATAAGTAGCAATGGCCAATTGTTCTTTGCACCATCTCTAAGTTTATGGAAAAGTAGTTCTGCCAATTTCAAAAAATTAAAGTCTGAAAATCAACTCCTCTTTTGTTTTCTGTCTTTTAGGGCTGGTATATTTCTGGTTCAACAAATGAACAACTTTTGTTTTGAATATTTGTGGAGTCACTTTTATAACACATTCATCTCTCAAAGCTCTGAAGAGCTACCTACAGGAATAGGTAAAAATATATTTTTGTTAAGTATATTGATCATCACACTTATCCTTCTACGTAAATATAAAGTCAAAGCTACATGAAAACATATGCATAAATTGACAATATGTAAATTATTGTGTCATTACAGGGGCATTTTCCTTTTATGTTTCCCCAGTGTTCATATTTTGTGCTGGGTGGAAAAAGTACCTTTATGTTGCACAGAACACCTGATACATCGTGAGCACTACCAGTTAGGCATAAATACAAGGTAATAGAGATTACATAAGTAATTCCAGTGGAAATCACAGCAGTAATTCGGCCAGTTCGGCTGCATCAGTGCATTATAATTCCCAGAAGAGCAATGGTAATTTCTTTGCCAAGGAAAAAAAGGAAAAATCCTGGCATAAACTACAAGCCAAGCCAAGGTCTGTTCTAATACTTTGGTGTTTCCATATCATTTGACCAATATCTGATGTATGACAGCTTCTACAAATCATCCATGAAGGGGAATATGTAACAATGTACTTTGAATTATACAAATCATATATTTCTATTCTTGCATGATTCTTTATTTTAGAACTATCGCTTCAGTGTAGTGGGGGGTTTTTTTGTTGATTTTTTGGGAGTTTTGTGGTTTTTTGGGTTTTTTGGTTGGTTTTTTTTTTTTTTTTTTTTACGATGATAGGTGATGTATATGACAGACAATAAAGCATTTGACACTCCACATAAAGGATTACTTGTGAAATGATGTGCATATCTCTTTCTTAGAGATCTTTATAAAAGCCAAACACTCCTACACTTTTATTTTCTATGGCTCCATTTAAAAAATGTGCACAGCAGCAGGGAAATAGTCCAAAAGCACTGGAATGCTTTTAATGTAAACTCTGCCATCAAAATGCATGGACTCACAAGGAACTGTGAAGGATGAAAAGAGAAACCACAATATATGAATGGTTTCATTTACCTGTGTACTCTGAGGAGCTGGAAGCTGGTCTACTGCTTTTTCTAGAGCAGGAAACAATATCATTTTCTCTGTAATTTCCTACCCTTAACTCATTCTAGCAGATACTTTAAAGAAAAGCCATCTGTAAAGGACATAATATTCACAAATCAATCAAAAAAAAAATCAGATACTAGTCTCATTTCATTCAACAAACGTTTTGCCAATGGCAGCAGCTGAGGCAGGATATGAGTCAAAGATTGTAAAATGCTAATCTGGCATGCAGCCTACTCCATCTTATGGAAAAACTGCAGTGTCCAAAAGGGATAAAACAATGGCTGGAAGGAATACAAAGAACATGTGACCATCAACTCAGTTTGCAAAAAATACTCATTTGGGTATGTCATTGAAAAGAGTGCAACTACTTCCCTTCTTACATATGCAGAAGAACAAGATAGAACTAAGAATCTAAACCAAAATGCTGATTTTACTTGTAAATTGCCTGGTGTTGTCACTAAAAACAATTTAGTTTTAGATTTCTAATTAAAAAGAAAATCGCTGGTTTGCTAGCAAGCAGTAATATGCAACATTACTGATTTCTTCCTGATTCTCTGCTAAATATGCTCAGANTCATCTCACCATCACTGGACCCTTCTTCAACGGGATCATCTCTACTCCAACAGAACCCAATGGGATCATCTCTACTCCAACAGAACCACATCTGTTTCTCAGGAGGACTGCTTGCAAACACCCTGACCAACAGGGTGTCAGGTTGTGTCCCTGACTCTGTCAGGGTTTTCTGGGCTTTTTGTTTGTTTGTTGTTTACTTGTCTTTTTGTACTATTACATTTGTATTTTTTAATATTCCTAGAAAAAGAACTGTTATTCCTGTTCCCAAATCTTTGCCTGAAAGCCCTTAATTGCAAAATTATAATAATTCAGAGGGAGAGTGGTTTACATTCTCCATTCCAAGGAAACTCCAGCTTTCCCTAGCAGATACCTGCCTTCAAAACCAAGACGTGTCCTAACTGACTTTTTTTTAACCTTAACTTTTATGGTACACCAGCATTTCAAGTAGCATGAAATTCTAGTCTTTCAATCACTTTTCACTGAAAATAGCATTTTTCAAAAAAAATTCATTGTCTTTCCCCATATTAAGACTGAGTTCCAATACTTTGTCCTTGCTCTGTAAAAGCTGCAAAGTGCATCATCCTTTGCAGCTGAGGTTTTTCTTAGAGTTGCTTCATGCCTCTTCAGTATCTCAGCACAATCTGTCTCTCTACTCTGTGAAAGAGCGTTTGCACTTCCTCAGAGATGCCTACATATGATTTGAAAAAATCTCATCTGTTCACTCCTCAGAAAGCAATTTTCTTTATCCATGAGCAAACATATTTCATCAGTTTTGGGGGAGTTTGATCACTGTTATTAATTCAAGGCAAATGTCAAACAATATTTATAGTCCAGGGCCAGCACATTTCAATGCAAACTTGATCCATATTATTCTGCTGGGTGGAGGTGAAGTGACTGCAAAAGCACCTTTATGCAAGAGGCTGGGGCTGGCCTGAGCTGGACCCATCACAGGGCATGGCTGAGCCTCACAGCCAAGGTGATGCTGTCTCTGGGAAAGTGCATTTAGGACAGGGAAAAAAATGCACACAGGGGATGACAAAACAAGAAAACAAGTGTGAGAAACAGCACTGCAGACACTAAGGTCAGAGAAAAAAGGAGGAGAGGAGGTGCTCTAGGCAGAGATTTCCGTGCAGTCCATGGAGAGGACCCACGCTGGAGCAGAGAAACAATGTGAGGCAAAGTACTAGAGATGATCTGTCATGGATGGACTACAGCTCCCTTTCCCCACATCCCATTCTGTACCTACCCCCACTTTTTATTTTTACCATTTAAATCTTTTTCAATCAGTGATAAATTAAATTAATTTTCTCCAAGTGTAGCCTAATTTGCCCATGACAGTAACTGGTGAATGATGTCCCTGTCTTTACTCACAAACTTTTCCATCTTACTCTCTCTCCTGTGTCTCATTGATGAAGGGGAGGAAAAAAACAGCTGGATGAGGTCATCCGGTAGCCAGCCAAAATTAATTCACCACTATTATACATCAATAAAACAATCTAAGGCACCCAACCTGATCTTCAACTTCATTTTAATATCTTTGTTAATTTTGTCCAAGTCAGAAAAAGAAAATAAAATTATCTCAGCATCTGCCATTTAAGCAGAATTACAAATTGAAATGGAAATTTCATCAACTTCATTCTTTTTCCTCCAAAAAACAGTTGTAAAAGCAAAAATTATGCAATTGTCAGTTTTGCATCTCACTGTCCTCTTTTCCAAAACTATGTGAAGATACCCATGCTTCTGTGACCTTATAATAATCCCAAACTCTTTCAGAGTGGTGATGGTGGGCACTAGGCAACTCTGGGATACTTATGGAGCTCTGCCTACCACCCCTTGTCACTTGTGCTAAAGATTCAGCAGCACTGTCTCTGATTGTGGCAAATGTATCAAGAAAGGCAATTTAGACACAGACCCTCCAAGCCATCTGCTGGTAGCACAGGTATTTTGTGCCCTCTGTGGACTTCCCCTCTCAGTGAGGGCATGGCCACATTTCATTTCCCAAATCAAGTAAAGCTGCAGGTCATTATGAGCTGAGAGGCAATCTAGCAACTATTACTTTCATATTTTTTCCTAGATGAGGAAGTATCAACTCACTGTAGAAGACTAAGCTTAGAGTTTTGACTGAAAGGCAATTATATTAGACCTCATGGCATTTGAAGCCCCTGCTGAACCATACCTAACACCTATTTGTATGGCTAAAAAGTGCTTGGCTGCACTTCTAAATAGATTTGCCTACATACAGCAATCGTGTTAAGAACAACAGAGTATTTTCATGTTGAATCAAGCAAAGTTCATAGCCCAGAAAACATTAATGGACAGTGTCACCTGAATGTATTGCATTTCACGCTGCCATGTCATTAAGTTTTAGGCACATTTTCCCAATCCATCATTTTGCATACAAGATTTTGTTAACAACTTGCAGTCAATTGCAATCATAACAATCATAAATACCTTCCTAACTGTGCAACAGAGGGAAACCCACATTAACAAACCTTGCTCTGCATGGAGCATTCTGATATTCAATCAGATGAATTAGCAGCTCAAAAAGGTTCATAAGAAGACAGATGGCAAACAGTTAAGATTGCCTTATCACACTACAGCCTCACAGACCTGTCTGTTGCATTCTGTCAGTGCATGGCTAGCTGCAGGATTTTCAGTGGAACTCTCTTTTCAGAAAAAAGGTCTTTCTGAACCTTTACCAGCAGATCTTCCATCACATGTGAAAATATATAGCAGAACTTTCCGTCATTTCTCTCAATGTTTTTAATCACTTGTCCTTTCCCTTCCCTTTTCTTCATGCTTTTAGTTACTGTTTCTCTTGTCTGATTTTTAATCAGAGAAAATCAGGTAAGGGGAGGTAATTCCAGAATGAAGTGGAGAAAAAGGTAAAAAATGACAGTGATAATCAAGATATGTCATTTTTTCTACGTGAAGACGAGAAATTAGTATTTCAGCTGTTCATTAGTATTTCTGCTTTTTTTTTTTTTTAAAACACACAGAATTCAAGCCATTTCCTGTTTTACCAAATTGTTCAGTATGATTCTCCACTCAATGAATTGAATATGACTACTACATGAAGGAGATCAAGCAGATATTGTCAGATCATCAGGTAGACAACTGTAGAAAAAAGGTTAGATAATAATTAGAGCTGAATTCAGTGTTTTCTGAATTCAATATGCAGTATTAAAATATGCTTAGGTTTGGGGGGTTTGACAGGGCTTGGGGTAGTTTCATTTGCTGAGGGTTTATTTTCTTTTTCTGTTTTGAGTGAGGTTTTTTTAGCTGAAATCATAATGGAAGTTAAGAGAAGAAAAATATTGGGGAGAGGCTCTAGGATTTAGAGAGATTTATTTTTTATATACTATAAATTTCTCTCTTTATTGCTTTAAGGAATAAAATCATCAGCAGATGACAAGTTGCTCCCCAAAAAGCACCTAACATATTGTCAGCAGCTGTGTGGGAGAGCAGATTTACAGGAAGAGAAAAACAGAGAAAGAA
>VYXD01011545.1:3029-14725 GCA_013397195.1 Hylia prasina | reverse complement strand
GAAAAAAGAAAAAAGAAAAAAGAAAAAAGAAAAAAGAAAAAAGAAAAAAGAAAAAAAAAAGATGAAAGGGAGAGAGAAATAATGACATGCTTTTCTCTGTTATTACAAGGAAAGCCCTGCCCTTTTACGAAGTGTTTATTACTAGTAAGTGGGCAGAAAGGTTTGATGTACTTACTCTATCAAACTCATCATCTGGGAGCATCTCAACAAAAGATTAAACAGACTGGGTTAAAGCAGAACATACATTCACTCTCTTTAGTTTTTTTAAGTAACTAAATATCCTTCTCACTTTTAAAAAGAAAGTTTTCTCATTTGTTGTTTCACAGACCTTTCCTCATACATGTCAATAGCTTCCTAGTTTATCTTTTCATGTAAATGGATATTTGTTTTATTGTTAAAACATAATTTTCCCTATCATAGAAATTTCCTTGTGCTTACATAAACATGTAATATGTGAAGACTACTATTTATAGGTCTGCATACACACATGTGCAGACACAAACAAAACCACAGAAGACCTGTGAATACTGAATGAGGGAGACAGAGAGGGAGAGCCAAATTCATGGATAGATGAAGATACACTACCATCTTGGCACTTACGATAATACCCAAATAAACTGGAGTTAAAAAATTGAAAATCCCACTGATATAATTTTCAGTCTACATCTAAATTACGGCTTATGGAACCTGTGATACAGAGAGAAGGGACTCTACCCAATAGGGATAGCATGGGAAGCATGATATCTGCATGATTTCTGATAGCTCAAAAATGGCAATCTTAAGGAAAAGAAATTCACTCTAATCTAAGATTTGTTTGTTGTCTGGGGTTTTTGTTAGTTAGACTTTTTTAATGTGGGTTTTCTTGGGGTTTGTCAGTGTATGGGGGTTTTTTCATTCATGAGAAACAAATGCACTGCAAATACAGAGATTTAGTCCAATATTGTCACATCATTCTCTTTAATGGTGCAGGAGAAATGGGATAGAGATTTATGTCTTCATGAACAGCACATTCTTGTATTACAAGCCACATAGTAATTTATTGTTTATTGTACTCAAATGTGAAATGTTTTGTACTACACCTATATATGTGTGTGCACCTGTGTTTTCTATGTGTCTGCTTTTTTTACAAATGCACAAACACACACAAAAACATGAGTTAAAAATCAATATGTCATTATTAATAAAGGAAGTAGCAATGCCTCATTATTTTCAAAACCATACTATTTCTGTAACTATACAGTATTTCTCTGATTTATGTATTTCTGAATAAGTTGGCTCTTCAGGGAACCAGGAGGATCTTGCAGAGACATTTTTCTTTTCTTCCCTCACACACAAAGATTTGTGAGTTTTACAGAGGAACAGCTCTGTATTTTTCAGTGAAAAAAACCAGTCTGAATGTATTTATTTGATGCAGATTGTATAGAATAACTGTCTTTACACATTACTGAAAATATCTGGTACAAGGAACAACAGTATGATATTCCATTAAAAACAAGACAGACAAAAATCAAAATGAAATAAACAAAACAAAACAACCCGCCACACATTTAGATGCCATAATTGCCATATATTCCATGCTATTGATAACCCACTGACTTAGTCTTATTTTAGAAGAAAAGCTTCCTTTGTAAATTTTTTTTTTTTTAAATTTCATCTTGTAGAATTAATAGCTCCCTGGCATACAGGATCTTGTACTCGCAACTAACAAAAATAAAAGCCATCCAAAAACTGTGGGAACTTAACCAAGGGTAAGTAAAATGATCATATAATGTTGCAATCAGTCCTAGTGTAAACTTACAAAGGAAGAACCTTCACAGGCTTTTCTATTGCATATTAATTTTCCAAAGAAAATATGGTTTTCTGAAATGTAATTTGATTTTAAATGGGCTAAAATGCAGTAATCTTTTTTAAAGAGTCAATTTAAAAAATGTCCATTTTTGCCAAAAGAATTATATGATAAATTAGAAATTTAATATGCATTTGATATGGAAAACCAAAATTTTCTTCTTTAGGAATTATTCTGCTCTTTTGGTAAGAATTTAGTAATCTATCATACACAAAAGAACTGTGAGCTTTTATTTCACAAACATGTAATGCTGTATTTGCAGTGTGCTGCTGCTTGCCCTCAGACAGTGATCAGAAAATGCTCACATTTCCATGTCTAGCACAGACTATGGATGTCTGTCTCCTGTGGAAACAGGAGGGGGAAGGGCAAAAACCACAATCTGTAGGTGGGAACTCTCTGGTGAGGCTAATAAATTCACACAGAGGAAGGATTATATAGCCATAAAATTCATGACTGTAATTCTTTCACCTGCCCATGCTTCTACACCCACCTCACCCTCATGCACTCACACTCCTGCTACACCATGGCTTCACAGTTTTCATAGGATAACGGTGACAATTCCCTTCCCAAACTGCCTTTGACAGGCATGTGGGATTCTTGGAGGTGTATAGTACAGGTCCAAGGAGGATGTCAGACAACTACAGTTATCAGGTCTTCAAAGACCCTTCTCCACCTTGTCAAATTGTTCACCAAAGGCAGCTCAGTACTGCTGCACTGTGCATCTTGTCACCCCTGAGTTTGCAAGTCATCATATTGCAGAGCCTGTGCCCAGGAGTAGAGTAACAAATTAAAGAAATGTCCCACAGATAATGAAATGCAAGTAACTGCCAGAAAAATAAAAGGCAACAGAGGGTACAAAATCAGAGGCACTGTTTACATGCCTGCAATGTAAAATCCGGTAAGTATCAGTATGTATAAATAAGAATCAATCAGCTCTTAATAAATCATCCTTTTAACACAGCAACCCTGCATATGCAGTTGAATGATGTTCCATCAGATTTCAAACTTATCATACAGCTGGTGTACTCTCATATGCTGCCTTCGCAATTTTCCTGTTTAAAAGGTACACCAACAGTGTGACAGCCTGAAGTGATGGGTAGCTGAGAGTAACAAATAACATGTGAAAGACAACAAAATACTTTAAAATATTCTAGTTCTGAGATTCTGATATTTAATTTGTACTGCAGAAGGCACATAGGATGTACCTGATGAGGGAAATTACTTTCTACCTACATTCCATTGTCTGCTAACAATGTTTAGCACAGCTTCCCAATGCTACTTTAGAATAGATTAAAAAAAAAAAAATCATGATCAGTACAGTTCTCCAGTGTTTTTCTTACCCACAACTCTGGTTCTTCCTTGGCAAAAACATGAAGCTAAAGACAAAAGTCTCCATGTGCCACTGATATTTTACACCCCAAAAAAGGAGTTTTCCATTAACAAAAGATATTGAGACTAAAATATAGGATAAAAAGATCCCTTTAGATCAATCTGATAAGTTTTTAATTTTTTTCTGGACTAGATTGTCTTCTTTTACACATTTCTTTTCAAGTTAAAGAAGTGTGCTTTTTTCAAGTAAAAGACAGGTGGGAGTTACCATTATGAAGAAACTAAACCCAAAATATGAACTGTTTTTTGAAACTATTCCATTTAAACTACAGTTAAAGTTAGTTCACAAAAAGGTAACAAAAACCTTCCAAATTTTGTTCATGTTGTTTGCTGAACTAAATTAAATTCTAAATGTATTTTGGCCATCTAGCCTCATTCGAGAATGTCACAAATGGACATATGCAGACATATGACTCCATCTGGACTAATATATCTTGCCTGATACACACAGAATAAATTGGAGCACAGCCTGAAAGGAGATAAATTTCTGTATCACAAAAAAACCCAAAACAAAACAAACCAAAACATTTTTTTTAAAAAAAGTCTATCACCTTATTTAACCTATCTATTTGTAACTACTGAAGGATGAAGTATTTTTTCAGCATTACTGTTACACACCACTTAAAAGGATTGATTTATGTGTATGATTAGGAGAGGTGTCTAAAATCAGGGCTGCAGATACTAATGAAGATTGGGAACTTGTAGTTTATCTTTGCAGTAAACCACCAAATCTTTAACAGAAAAATTCAGCTAGCAGAGAAGAAACCCTTTTTTGAATGCCCTAGAACTAAGGAGATCAATCTATTCCAAGGTTTGCCTCAGATGTAATTCTAAAGTGGGTATGGAAATAATGCTTTGAGCAGTAAGTTCTGCTTAGGTTCTCCCCAGTAAAAAAAAACCCTAACGATTTGGTGGAACTGAAATGCCTACTCCTGTTGCCCTTTCATGGCCTTTGGGTGAGCTGGCTGGCAGTGCAGGGCTGCTATGCCCCTGGGCACAGGGCTCCAGCCCCTGTCCCTCTGCCCAGGCTCCTGCCACCCATTTCCCGTTCTTTCCAAAGGAAATCACCCTGTGCTACTGGGAAATTCTGCATCTTTATGCTACTTCCTGGTGCACAGTGAAGTGCAGCACTGTAGGCTGGAGCTTCCCAGAAGGCTGAAATTTATTTCTTTATTGGCTGTACTTAAAATCTCCACAACAGCTTGAATGGGAAACGTGAGAAGAGATAATTTTTTTTCTCCTGTGTTATCAGCAGACTCTCATTATTGTCACATTCCCTGGACATGTTTTACCTTAAGTACAGATAAAGCAAAGTAGAAAATCATGGAGTGAGCACGTCAGGAATTTATTTGGAAATATTATAATACAAATGCTGAAAAAACAGGCCCTCAAGGTATCCTCCTAATCTGTCTTGAACACAGCATCAAAACTATTGAAACAGGACAGCAATTTTTCACAAAAGAATTTGCAGGTTCAGTAGATCAATAATTCTGATATAAAAGGTCTTTGTAGATAATGCTATATACACAGTGTGAAAATTCTACACTGAGCATCATTCCAGCTGTTTGCTGAAGAAGACTATTGAAAATCTTTATTCATATTAATAAAGTCTACATAACTGGAACCGTATCTGATACACAAGATTTTTTATGTATTCCCACTGAAACTCTACTGGTGGGGACCACAACCTGTTATTAGAGACACTTGCAGAAGGCAGTTGACAGCACAATCGAAAACAAAATATCTCCCATCAGGCATCCTCAAATGCAGATGGAAAATCTGTGTTCTCAGGAGAGTATTTCAGACAACTTCCAGTGAGAAATTCTAATGGTTTTGCATTGTTCCTTGCAAGAAGCAGGGGAATATTAAATGAACAAATTCACTATGAACTTCAACTCATTTCAGTTACTGGATATTTCTTAAATATGAGAATAAAAAATAATTAAAAAAAGGTTTTAGATTTTCACTTTTCCAAAGCTTTGTTATGCACTTGAATGAGCCAATGCAGTTTTCAGACACTCAGCGAAGACACTGAAGTCTGGTGAATGATCCTGTTTGGAGATACCTATATGAGAGATATGTTTCTATTAATTCTCTTCACAGAAATAATTTTGGTCTAACTAATATAAACAAACAAAAAAAAGTGACATTAACACAGATGGGTTTTTTTTGCATACATTTGAAGTTCCAATTAGCATAAATTCTGAGCATCCAAGAGACATGCTGGATAATTATTGCCCAGAGAAGGCCTTTAGAATTTTGCTTTATACATATGACTATCTTATTTCTAACTCTAAGATTTGAGTTACCTCATTTGTAAATGTATCCCCTCATATTCAGATAAATCATTGATGTCTAACTTATTACTGTCTGCCTTTTCCCCTAAAGATAGACCATGTTTTGTGAGTCTTATGTAAAATGCTGCCTGACTTGAATTCTGCTAGCTTTAAAAAGGCCATATAATAATATTCCACCAAATTTGTCTAAACATCAAACTCATTTTTTCAGATCCCCAAAATTATTCCAATAACTGCATACATGAATTTTGAACTGTATAATTTGTTTTTATAGGAGCTTGTAGAAGTAAGTGTTGAATCAAAATAAAAATTTAAAGAAAACGACTTCAGCTTCAAAATAGGATAATTCTTTCTAGGTGAGGAAGTTAAAAAGTCAAAGAAGTAGGTGAATAGTCAGATGTCAAATTTCCAATCTGTGTTCTAATTGCCAGCACAAATCTATTTATACCTGATGTTTTAGCCTATCCAACTCTGCACAGTACAGCATAAAATCTGGAGTGCTCAGGCAAACACAAAATTTTTCCTAGATTTTGAAAAGCTCTACTTTGCAGCAACATATTGTCTTCAAATGAATGAATCATGACATGAGCCTGGGCATTTAGCTATGACATCTGTTATGTAGTAAATTGCATTGTATGCCACATGCATAATGAAGAGAAAAGAGGGATTTTAGCTCCTAAAACACACTTCATTATGTGATGGTGCACAAACACAGACAGTGACACCCAGGACATATGGAAAGGCTGCAGTGTCATAATATGTACAAATAATGCTGTTGTTGTTTCTATCATTGAGAAAGTAGAGATGTTAACTCTCTTGAGGATAAAAATACTGAATATAATAGTAAGAGGTGGCAGGCACAATGATAATTAGGATCTCTCTTAAAATTGCTTGCGTTCATCAGCTTGTGAGAAGGTTTTCATAAGGCATACATTTTGTTTCTTTAATTCTCTCATTCCTTTCTTGGTGGCTTGCATTTCAAAACAGTGCGCAGGTTATAGACAACCATAAATCATTCAAATGTTGAAAACTCCACTGCAAGATGATTTAGAAGACCCAAATCTGTTTTCCAGACATGCAGACTTTTTCCTATCATTATACAGTCTATTAGATTAATTAAATGCAAATTAAACTGCATAAAAACAAATTTGCAGGTGAATTTTTGAAACTCTAACCTACCTCCATTGCTAAGACAAATATGGTACATACATAATGCTAGCACAGCCCATTTAATTACCACTGACTTCTGAATTACCTACAAGGACAAGTCCCCAGTAGGGTAATTTTTGAACTTAACATTAAATTGCAGCTGTCTGTGTTTAGACGTTTGGGCTGAAGTTCAATATTTAAACAACTGTTCTGAGCACATAGACCAATATGCCTAATGTAAGACTCACAGGCTTGAAAAATGTGGCCTAAATCACGTGAGGAAAGAGTTATAGCACTCATTGTAAACAGTAAGTGATAAAGTGGGCGAGTCTGTTAAGAAAATATTTGGATAAGGTTAGGAATGTCTAACTAAGCTGTTTTTTATTGCTTGGGGATCAAGATGGATAGAATAGGACTAGGATATTTATAGTATTCGAAGAAAGGAAACAAGTGAAAGGAAATTCTTAATTTAACACACCAATATGGCAATTTCCAGGCTAGGCTCAAGTTGAAAACATAAAACAGGTATAAGAAAGTGATTATAAAGCAGATTATGTACATAATAATTGCAAAAAATCATGGTAAAAAAAGTTCTTCTAATAAATCTTCAAAATCATAACAACTAAGAATGAAAAAAGTTTTCTTCAAGATTGTTTTTAAAAATTGTAATTTTAATCATAACGACAGAACTAAAATTTTCCTTCTTTTTTATCAGTGTATTGACAAGAAATTGGCATTCTTCATAAATGAAACAGGAATATTATTTTTCTGGGCAGCAAAAGAGATATTTCAATTAAAGCAGGTAATACTTTTATTTACACGGAAATTATTTAGGAAGAATTAAATTCCATGAATAAAAAACTTCAGATGCTGAAGAATTTCTATGTTAAAAATTATATTACAACCAACTTTAATTATTTCCTTTCTATTTGTAGGAATATTCTAAGAAAATCTGGAAAGAATAAATAATTTGAAAATCATTTAAGAGATTTTTTTCACCTATTTTATTTTTGTGACATACAGTCAAGAAAACATAGCCTAAAAAAGGTATTTAAAAGAATTTAGGCAGAATGATCCTGCCTTCTGCCTGTGTACTATATTGAGAGATATTTATTGCTGAAAGATAATTGGATTTGTAAATCATTGAAGGAAGCCACATACCTCTAATCTGGTCTCCCTCTATTTATGTGGCAAATCAGAAGAAATTTTGTGAGATCTTGCATGAAAGATTCAATAGGTAGACTCAAATATGGCACAGGTCTGAGAACTGGAAGTTACTTTCAGCCCACTTTCCCAACATTGCCAAGGTTTGGAGATATGTCTAGAGAGAACGCCAAATAAAACTGAGTTATTCGCTCCATTCCTCAGTTCCAGCTTGGCTCTTAGAGCATAAATGTAAGTGTAGACCCCTAACTGACTATAAATAGCATAGCATGAAAGAAACTTAAGATAAAGATATCTTTCTTTTACTTTCCCCCTGCTGATGATTTACTTCAAATAAGAACAGAAGTACAGCATTACAAGAAGAAAATTACCCTTTTCTTTATTCAAGGAGATCTTTAAAAAAATATGTCAAATTAATTATCCCAAACACCTCTCAATATGTTTATTGCAATTTTAAATTCATACTATATATTCTCTAGGTCCTCTGTAAGCACTAGGACGAGTAGTACATGTTAATAGTAGTCAGTTTGGCACATTTTAATCCATTTGCTTTTCCCCCTGGTGGTACAGAGAGGGGCAGACATGGCCTCACATGCCTGGATGTACACCAGGTGCCCAGTTTATCTGACACATGCAGAACAGTGGTGCTGGCAGAAGCTGGGCATGTCCTGTGTGTGCCCCTATTGCCCTGCCCTGGCATCTTCCTCCCTACCCAGGCAGTGCAGGTGCATCTGAAGCAGCCTTTCAGGGAGGCAGGAGGCAAACTGGAGCTTCCAACATCCTTTCTTTCAGGCCAGGAAAGCCAGGTTTCCAAGAGACAGGATTAAATATATGTAATTATTCCATTTGGGAGACAATTGCACAGCAACTAGCATGGCAGCTGAGAAGTGGAAAGACTGCAAGACAGCAATTAAAGAGGTAGCACAACTGCATTTGAATGGTTTTGAACAACTGCTGCTGCTGCTGTTGAATGTTTCTGTAATGTCAGTTTTGTTCAGGAGCCTGCCTGAATTTGCAGACATGAGACTCCTCCATGGCACCAAACAGCAAAGAATATGAACATTACAGCAGGTACTTACTGACCACATTTGTGAACTGAATGTGATTAAGATCAAACAAACAACACCTTAAAAGAAGGAAACTGGGAATACAAATAGACTTGTGCTACCAGAAGACTGTATTTGCTGATTACAATTATCCCAAGAGTACAGACAGAACAGGAGTACAAAATTATTTTGCCTGTAAGTCCAACAACAGGAGAAGAATACAGAAAGATAAATACTTCAATAACTCTATGGGAAACTATTATGAGAATACAACAAGATATAGCTATGGGCCATAATATAAAAACAGGTGGTAGAATTGTTTCATAACTCAGAATGTGTCTGTAGGAAAATATCAACATTCTTTCTTGTCTGCCAACAAGAAACACGAAAATGGTAGCTACTGTAAAAAAAAATATATCTGTCAATAAGCAGGAAAAACTTTACTATCCATGTATAATTTCTCCTTCCTAAACAGCTGATATTTACCTTGAAGATGAAGTTGTTGAGACAAATGCAATGAAATTAAAAATAATAGTTCCAAATGATAACGGCAGCTAATATTTTCACAGAAAATGTAGAAACAGGAGGCAAAAAATGAGAATGTACTTTTTCAGCCTGTAATTTTCTCATAATGTCATCTCTTACTTCAGCAGGTCTAACAAAATTCTATAGAAATTGCTATTTATCACTACCTCGAAACAAGGAATGCCTCCAGGAACTCTTGTGTTGGCAGACCTGACAGCCATTGATTGTTTATGTTTTAGTTCCCAGTAGAACCCAGGCCTGGGTGATGCTCTGGAAAACTTCCCAAACCTGAAAGCACGTAACATGAAAGCCAAACTTAAAAAACCAGTTAAATTCTGTATTATTGCCCAGCATGATCAATGACCAATATATGGTATTAGCTCATCATTATCGCAAACTGAAAAATGCAGAGTTTGTCTGAGAGGGGAAAGGATTGCAGTTACTCTCATCTTCTCTGTCAGCTACATCTTTAAAGAAGTGAAATATAACAGCAGCAAGAGACTACAAGATGGAGAACATTCGAGATTAAAAAGGGGCATTTTATTTTTTTGGTGATTTTCCATCTTTACATTTTTCTCCATTTACATACTTTTCTCTTTCATTTGTAATAAAAGCAATCTAGACTGAAAGTACATGATTTCCCGCTGGGGTACTAATGAGAAGTACAGGCCTCGTCCCTTGACAAATTGCTAGATGAGAAGCCAAACTGTATTAAGCTGTTTTACAATAAATATGAATTTTCTATATCTTTAAAAAAGCTACATTCTGGTAAACCGTCACTTTTCATGTATGAGCAGATCAATCTATGCCAAAACTTTATATGTTCTTATGGGACTATTTTTACACTTTTCTATATATGCTTTGCATTTATTCCTTCCTAGTCCTTCTAATAGCTGAATGTATATGGTACCAATATCACACCAAGACTTTACAAGTTTAAAGCACTACAAAGAAAATCTTGCACAATCTTTACTAAACCAGCCTCTTTTCTTGAAATACATTACTGTTTGTATTTCAGAAGTCTTTTATTAAAATTAATATTATGGTCCTGCAGTGGTCTGCTGAGTACATCAGTGTCACCCTTCTCAAGCAGATGAGTATTTACTTATGAATAATTTATTTGAAAAAATTCTTATTTCCTTAGCACCTACAGCTTAACCAATTCTTTGGGCATGTGAAAAAAATTATTATGAAAATTATTTTTTTAAAAAACATGGTCTTCTCTTCAAGTTTCTGGATTAGATTTTACTTTAAAATTTTACTCGCAAAAATGTATTATATAAAAAACAACCATATGTTCAAATTGGAGCATGAATCTTAATGTCAGAAGATATTAGATTAACCAGTTGGCAAGAGGTGTGTGCAAACAGTTTTCAACTTTATGTAAATCAGAAGTCCCACAGCTCTTTTCTTTCAGCAAACCAATGAAATTGCAGCAAAGATTACCAGCAAAACCAACAGTTAGAACTAAAGCATCTTCAACAGGTGTGGAATTGGACAATGGTAAGGAGGTGGACATTTAGACCTATTGTACAATGTCAGACCGCATTTCATGAGTTTTCACTAAATTTTATTTTATATTTTGCTTATATGCTCAAGACTACAGGATATTCTTCAAAAAGAAGAGAATGACATTAATTAATATCAGTGAGTTATTTTTAAAGACAATGTAGCAGTTCTGCTGCAGGAAAGTAATATTTCAGATGAGTACAGTATCCTCAAGTATGACCTTGCTGCAAACTGCAGTCTTAGAAATATTCTGCCTATCTCTTTAAAGGACATTTTTGAAATCTTTGGGTCTTCAAAACTTGTGTTTACTGTACTGGAGTCAAACTTAAAACATTCAGTTAAAAACATTCCTATGCACATAAAACATATTCAAGTGTTTCATGCTTCTTTGATCCAGACAAACAAGTGTGATTATTGTTCGTTTGGAAAATCCCAACAGTAACATAAAGAATATTCAGCTAGAAAATATCCCGTAGTCTCAAAAACTTCAAATTCAAACAAACAGGGCACAACAAAAAGGGAAAATGAAAAACAAACAAACAAAAATAATGCTGAGTCACAGAAAACAAAGATTGGATACAATGAAATGGAATACAGGTGCAAAAGCCTGGATAACCTTGGTGTATATCCAGCCTAAATTAAAAAGATGGTATATTTCAGGTACTCTTTTCCCAGATGACCTTAATATGAAGAACCGGTTTATATGAGATTTCTTTTTTTTTTTCTTCCTTCCCTTCCCTTCCCTTCCCTTCCCTTCCCTTCCCTTCCCTT
>VYXD01011541.1:27068-44809 GCA_013397195.1 Hylia prasina | reverse complement strand
TAATAATAATAATAATAATCAGCTGACACCCACTGCTGTGAATGAAAGTGGAATCTCTGCAGATTTGGATCAGGTATTGGGCAGGAATTGTTGGCTGTGAGGGTGGGCAGGCCCTGGCACAGGGTGCCCAGAGCAGCTGTGGCTGCCCCTGGATCCCTGGCAGTGCCCAAGGCCAGGCTGGACAGGGCTTGGAGCAGCCTGGGACAGTGGGAGGTGTCCCTGCCCATGGCAGGGGTGGCACTGGATGGGCTTTAAGGTCCCTCCCAACCCAAACCATTCCATGATTCTGTGATCAGTCCAGCAAGGCTGATCATTATTATGTGGCAGATTTTTCCTTGCTGCTCCTGCCTTGGCAGCGCCAGGATCTTCTCGGTGCTGTTCTGTCCTGCAGGAATGCAGGGATGGAAGAAGTGCCAGAGGTGCAAAACCTGTGCACACCTGAGGACAAGGAACTGGCTCTGCTGTGGACTGGGTGCAGTGCAGAGAAGAAGAAATCCCCTCTGGGCTTTGCTGCCCTTTCCCTCTTCATGACCCTGCCAGGACCCTGCTGGACACCAAACAGGACCTGCGCTGGGAAAAAAAGTGGAATATTTCCTACTTGTGTTTGAATCGTCTCAGTTGCAGAGGAAGGTTTTATTCGCAGAATCTTGGAATGGTTTGGGTTGGGAGGGAACTGGAGGATCATCCAGTGCCACCCCTGCCATGGCAGGGACACCTTCCACTGTCCCAGGCTGCTCCAAGCCCTGTCCAGCCTGGCCTTGGGCACTGCCAGGGATCCAGGGGCAGCCACAGCTGCTCTGTGGACCAGCAGCAGATCCAGCACCAGATCCTGCTGTGACCCTCAGAACTGAGGAATTCAGAGGGGGAATTTAATTGATTGGAATCAATTCATTAAGTGGGGCTGTCTTTAGCAGAGATTTTGCTGTGTTACAATGGTTGATTTGTCAATAACGAAAATGAAATTTCAATACTCTCAAAACACAGCCCTGAATGTCGCTGTTTGTGCCTCTCTGTGTTGCCAATCTTGTCTAAATTGAGATTTAAATTGAGATTTATTTTGTTTTTATGGCTGCATCCACCAAGCCCCTTTTCATCTTCCTCCTCTTCCTCTCCGTGTCCCACCCCACGTGCCACCCTCAGGGCGCTGCTGTCCCTTCTCTGGGGCTCCTCGCTGGCTCCTGGGTGACTCCCCACCTTCCGCAGCGCCTTCAGGTTCAAATTCAGCACAAAACCCTCCCCGTCGCTGCCCGTCGGCTGCAGGTGTTGACGGGGGGCTCGAAAGCAGCGGCGCCGCTGCAAGAGCCACCTGCCCACCCCCCGCCCCGCTCTGTCCCCGCATGTCACCGCCTCCCACGTAATCGCGACATCGCTGCAGCTTCCCCGGGGCCGCTCGTGAAAAAGAAAAAAAAAAAGAAAGAAAGAAAAAAAAAAAGCGGCCAAAAAAGGAGCCAGGGCCATGCGTGGGGGTGCGGGGCTGTCACGGGGCCGGGAGGTGAGGGACACTTGGGGACACGTCCCCGTGTCGCCCTGCCCGGGTGGCTCCTGCCGGGTGATTGCGGGGCTTGGGTGCCATCCCCAAGGTAAGTCCTGCCCAGGTGGTGCCGGGGAATCCATGGAATTGGGGCTTTGCCAGCTGGTGGGGGGCAAAGGGGGTGAAGGAGGAAACCATTGCTGGGCTTGTCCCCCCTGGGATGGGGCTGGCTCGCGGCAGCAAAATCGCTGCTTTTTAAAATTTAAAAAAATATTTTCTTATATTTTTTCTTTCTTTTAAAGCCTTTTTTACATTTTCCCTGCAGTTGTTCCCTTTTATATTCTGAAGCCTTTTTCTAATCTCATTTTTTCTTATTTTCTTCTTTCTCCTTTCTTTTTCTTCTTTTTGTCCTTTCCCTTTTTCTTTTTACTTCTTCCATCCTCCTTTTTTCTCTCCCCCCCTTTTTATTATCTCTTTGCATTCTCTGCTTTCCCCCACCTGTCCCGGATTTTCTGTCTCTAAACTGGCACCCAGCACCCTCCCTTCTGCTGACACCTGGATACACAAATATTCACTGTACTGCCGTGTCCAACATCTTCCTCCCTAATTCCTTTTCCCATCCTCAGATGGAAGTTTGTAGATTTTGTTGTGTTACTCCACTTTATTTTCCTCATTGTCAAAGTTGGACACTTTTGCTGCCTCTTCTTTCCACTGTGCTTATTTGAGCAGCCAGCATTGTTTTGGATTTCAAGGAAGTTGGAGAATAAATAATTATTCTGTTGATTAAAAAACCTGCAAAAATGACTTTTCTTGGGTCTTTCCAGACTAAAAAAGTCTTAACTGGGCACCCACCCAAAGGTTGGAACCTCCATTTCCACAGGTGACAAAAGCCCTTGGTTGTAGCAGAGGGAAGAAAATACTTTTTTTTTTTTTTAATATTTAAGTTTTATTAATTTTTGGCCATTCTAAAATTGAATTTTGTTGTGTTCAGGCTTCTCACTGTCTGGATTTCTTGGGGGCAGCCAAAGATTTGTTGGGATAAGGGAAACACAGTTCCTAAGTGTCCTACGTGCCAGTTATCCCACATTAGAACCCTACTTCTTTAACAATAAATATTGCAGTAATTAATTATAGGGATGTTTCCATGCCAGCACCAGTGGAAGAACCTGCAGATATGAGGCAGAAAACATTAATTCCTGCAATTGCTGGCATTTCTGGTTGCCAAATGCAACAGGTTTCACCTCAAAAACACCGCTTTCAAAATTCAGGCATCTTTAAGGTGCCTCAGAACTTCAGTTCTCTTATAAAGAGTCTAAACCACCAACTATATCCAGAAAATATTCCAATCCAATTAGAATTTTCTTTACAGTGTGCCCTTAAAAGTTAAATTCAAATGATCTTGGGTTAGCAAATCAAATGTGAAGGACTTTTGGTTTTGTTTTGTTTGTGGGGTTGGGTTTTTGCTGTTGTTTTCCGCTCGTCTGGTTTTTGAAGGCCCACATTTTTCTTTAATTAAAACGTAAGACTTCTCTAATGAGGCACCTTTAGCTCACAGAGGCTTCCAGGAAAACAGCAAACATTGGGAAAATCTTACAAACACCAGGATATTTTTTTTTCCTGAGCAGCTGTAAAACATCTTGGAAGCAACAACACCAGGCCCCGACTCTGCCCTCGGGGTCCCTGCCCTGATTTTTCCTGAGGTGGAAACCTCTAGAACACAGCCCAGTTTCTGCTGTTCACAAACTCTTTCTGTCTCACTCTAATTAATTAATTAATAATTGATCTTCCAGCTTGCCCTGGCTGCAGGGGTATTTTCACTGGGCAGGATTGGTTTGAGGGGGGCTCTTACTGTGCTACCACATCAGTGTGGCCTCAGCAACTGGGGGTGAAGTGTCCCCTTAAATTTGGATTTTGGGGAGTTGGGGACTTGTTCCATCTCCTGGGGGGTCCCTCAGACCTAAAAGACGGGGTGGGTGAAACCCTTTTGGTGAATAACCTGCCCTGAGTCTGCTGAAATTTGTGCCAGGCCACAGGTCCCCCCTTTTCCAAAGCTGTGCAATAATTCAGGTAGTTAAAATGAGTCAGGTAAGGTGTAATTAATAATTAAAAAATCAGGCAAGGGGTAATTAATAGCAGAAAGTCAGGTAAGGTGGAGTTAAGAGCACATTTTGCATTTTTGCCTTGAAAAGTACCTTTATTTTCTTGTGGAGTCAAGAAACTCCTCCTGCTTCCGCTTTGTGCATGTTTACTGTGATTCTTAATATTGCAATAATTGGAATAGTGCAAAGATTGGAATGAGCAGGGGATGGAGGAGAGAGTTCATTGGTTTTTGCTTTTTTTCTGTCATGGTCTGGCTGTTTATTTCTGCTGTTTGGTTGCAAACCTGGAAGGAGTTGAGCAGCTTTAGTGGAAACACTCCAGATTTGTCTCGTGTGCAGTTTCAGACGAAAACCAAATCCTAATTTAGAGCCTTGGCTTTATTTAACCAGCATTTTGAGATTGATAAAGCCCTGATAAGGACCCTGCTGCCTTGGGCACAGAGGAACCAAGATTTGGGGTTGAAATGAGCAGTTTCAGCTTTCGTGGGTTGCCAGCAGCTCTGTGTGTTACGGAAACGCAGCAGCACTGACTGTGCCTGAAAAATCTTCAGAAGTTTCATTTATTTCCTGTGATGGCAGCATGAAAGGGAAACCTCTGAGAGAAATTCTTGATATTAGCAATTAATGGCTGAGAGATGTGATCAGGCTGGGCTGAGAGTGCCTTTGGCACGTGCACAAGTGGAGGAGGCCTGGCAGCCTCCAGACCAGGCTGGTGGTGATGATTTGCTTCCTTTCAAAAGGAAAAAGGAAGGTTTTAGAGGATTTCAGGTCCTGTGATAGGATTTCTGCAAAAGGACTCAAGGGTGGCAGTGTTCCTGCTGGAAAATTATCATAAAAGCACAGAATCTCAGACTGGTTTGGGTTGGAAGGGACCTCAAAGCCCATCCAGTGCCAGTCCCTGCCGTGGGACACCTCCCAGTATCCCAGGGTGCTCCAACCCTTGTCCAGCCCAGCCTTGGACATTTCCAGGGGTCCAGGGGCACCCACAGTTTGTAACCATAAGGAGACAATGACAAAGGTGCCATGTGCAGAAATCTGTGGTCTTTGAGATGTTCCAGTCCCAATCTGCTGAATATTCTGCACATCTCAGTGGGAATGGTCTGGAACAGGAGGGGAAGCAATGAAGGGAGTTTTATTGAGGTCCTGCAGAAACTCTTGTGAATGGGACCCTCTAGCCCTGAGTTCTGGAAGTGCTTGTGCTGGCTTAGGCACAGGAAAAGACTGGGAGAAAGAGAGCTGGACTTGGTTTCAGTTTTTCTGCTTAAAGCTAAATAATTTCTTAGGGCTGGAATCTGGCTGGGTTTGCAAAATCCCACGGGATCCACTGCCTGTGTGTGTCTGTGGGGCTCAGGGATGAGGTCAGGGCCTGGTTCAGTTTGGTAAATCAGGAATAATTTGCGGCTGCTGCCGTGAGGAGCCACACAAGGAGCAGGGGGATGGGGATCCTGGAAGTTTCATGGGCCGTACAAAATATTTTGGGTTGGGCATTGTGAAACAGATTCATGGAAAGATGAAGGAAGGAATCAAGAATATCAAATACAGGAGAGGACTCTTTCCTGACTGGTGTTTGCTGGAGGATGGATTTGGAAAATGAGGGGAAATCCTTGTTTTTATAAGGATTTGTTCTGCTTTTCCTCTGAAAGTGTTGTCATGGACTTGGTGACAGTGGCACCTTTTCAGCTTCTACAGAGCAGGGGGATTTTGTCATTTGCAAATGATAAAAGATGACCAAAATGACAGAGTTCCACTCTGCTTTTAAAATAGGGATTTTGTGTGCCCTCAAGACCTGCTGACCAGGGACAGTCACACCTCCAAAAGAATAGAAATGTGGTCAGTTATTTCCTGGTGGGTCTTGACTTCTGAACTGGAGTTCTTGTGAATTCCAAGACAGAAACCCCTGACTTGTTAAGGCCGATGGCAGTTTTTGCTTGAGCCAGCATTTCTGGCCTTGTCTCAGAAAAAGCTCTTAGGCTGTGCTTAATTTTAGATTTCAGTTTAGGCCTCCTGGATTTCAGGGCCTGCAGTGACGTTCTGTGAGGAGGAAGGGACTTACCTTGGGCTTGTGGCCGCCTCTCACTTCTTCCTCCTGCCGAGGCATCGCCGTAACCTGTGGGGTGACCTTCAGGCAATAATGAGCTTTATCTCTGCCCATCGATCTTCACTTTTTAAAAAAACCCTATTGTGACAGCAGTTTTGGTCACATTCAGTATGAAGCAGATGGAATTTTCCATCCCTCTGGGTAGGCAGGGAGGGGAGGAGGGCGGAAGCCGGGCTGCACTCGCCACAGGTCGCTCGCAGGCATCCAACTGCTCCTCCAAGGAGCTCCTTCAGCTCCTGGGCTCCTTCTCTTCTCCTCCCATCGTGAGAGCGAAGATCCAGTGCCTGGAAAAGCTTTCCTGAAGTGCCATCGAGGTAAATGCAGCCACACCCTGACGGTTCCTGCCTGCAGCCCCAGAGCTGCTGGAAATATCCCAGGAACTGGCAGGTTCATCCCTGCCCTCTGTGCTGCTGAGGGGCACAAGGCTTTGTGTGTTCTCTCCTTTCTTATAAATGATGTCATAGATGATATTACAGATGATATTTTAAATGAGACAGATCTGATATGGAGGGGCTGCTCCTGCAGTCTGGGCTCTGTGACTGTGCTCAAGTGTGATCTCAGTGAGGGGCAGTGTCAGGAGTCCTTGGCCAGGTTGGGTTTGTTGCCATTAATCAGCTCAGGGGAATTCCCACCTCTCAATGAGGTTGTTTGATCTCAATGAAACAGCTCAGATATCTCAAAGAAATGGCAGGGGGGAAAAAAATCATTCAGTTATTCATGTTCTGTGTTCTTGGGGCAGGGCCCAACAAATGGGTGCTGAAACTGAAGGAACAGCTAAAGATGTTTGTAAAATGCTCCGTAGGTGGTTTTTTTGACATAATTGGCTTCCAAGGAGAGTTTTAGTTGTTTAAAAAAATAAACAGAAATTATATGAAAGTACCGATACCTGAATTGTTTTGAGTTTTCATAGAATCACAGAGTGATGCAATGGTTTGGGCTGGAAAGGACCTTAAATTTCATCTTGTTCCACCCTCTGCCATGGCAGGGACACCTTTCACTATCCCAGGCTGCTCCAAGCCCCGTCCAACATGGTCTTGGCATCCTCCCAGGGAACAATTCCTGTCCAATATCCCATCCATCCCTGCCTTCTGGCAGTGGAAACCATTCCCCGTGTCCTGTCCCTCCATCCCTTGGAAATATTCTCTCTCCATCTTCCTTGGATCTCCTTCAGGTCCTGGAAGGCCACAGTTAGTTTATCTTCTCTTCTCCAGGCTGAGCATTCCCAGTTCTCTCAGCCTTTCCTCCCAGAGCTGCTCCACCCCTCTGATCATCCTGGTGCCTCCTCTGGACTCACTCCAGCAGCTCCATGTCCATCCCACCTTGAGGACTCCAGAGCTGATTTCAGGTTTTGCTGAAATACTCGAATCTCTGATTCCGCTATTTCTGAACTGTCCCAGAGTCAATACTATCAATTCAAACAATGAAATAAAATGGGGTAAGAAAAAGAATTTCTTCAAAGCCCTTTCCCAGAGGAAAAAACTACCCCCCAATTATGAATATCTTGCATTAAATCAGGGTGGGACAGGTCAGAAGCAACTGAAGTGATGCAAACATCGTGAAAACTGCATTATTTTCTGATTCTGTGATTATTCAGCAGCTCTCACTGGGGCATTTGCAGGCCAAGAAATGCAAAACTCGGCCACTTGTAAAAGTTCAGCAGCACCTCAGGGCTCTTCAGGGTTCTGCAGCACTTTTCCAGCCTTATGGTCTGTCGCAGACCCACAGTCAGCTTTAGAGGTCAGGTTGTTCCAACCTGAGCAATACCTGAGCTGCTTTTGAGGCTTCTTACCCTGAGCAGAGCAGCCTCAGAGCTTGGACCACCAGGCCTGGGAAATCAAGGGATCAGCTGCTTTGGTAACTTTGGGTGGGTTCCCAGGCTTTGAACTCTCCAACCTCAAGACCAAAAAGACAAAATTAATTCTACTGAGCTTCCAACAAACCACCTGTTGTGATTAGGCTGTGGAGACAGTGATTTAATAGCTTAGAGCTTAAAATTTTAGCACACCAAGAAGTTCATCGTGTCCTTTGGACCTGGAATCAGTAGAGGAAAAGGTGATTTTGGGGAGTTCAGCATCCATGGTCGTAATAGTAATAATAATGAATAGCAATTGTAATCTGCTCCAGAGAATCCTTCTGGGATCTTGAAATCTGAATTTCCAAGAAAGGAATGCAAAGCTTGATTGATTTTAGAAAAGCTGAAAATGCCTAATTTTGGAAATTAAAGGCCCTGCAGTCCATTGCCAGACCTGCAGAAATATTTTACACTCAGAGCCAACAATCATTTGGTGTTTTCAAAATAGACACGAAGCAAATTGAGGCTTTGGCACACTGGGGTTGTATCAGAGTCAGTTTTGGTTTGAGTTTGAGTTTAAATCTTTCAGGCCTCTGTCAGAGGCTGCCATAGGTCATTGGGTTCTGCTGTTTGCTCCTTTTCTGCCTCCTTTCATCACCAGACCACGTTATTTCCCACTGAGACATGAGAAGTGAGTAACAGCTGTTCCTCAACAGCTCCTGTTAACCACTGTGCAGTGTGAATGTCAAATACTCAGGAATATGAGTAATTAGAGTGGAGCCCTTTCATCTTAAACAGGCTGGGAGGATTAGAGAGCACCCTGAGATACCACCAAACCACAGGGTTAATTTTTTTCTTACTGCTCCAGTGAAGAAGCAGCAGCAGCAGAGACCAAGACTTGTTTGCTGCTTGCAGTGTTTGTACAGCACAGTGTCCCCAGGAGAAGTTTTCAGATGTTTCTGATGTAAATCAGCACCTGGGCCTCATTTTATCACCCCAAGTTCTCATATCAGTGAAAAATATCAGAGTTATCTCATTTTATCAGAGCAAATTCTCAATAACTCCTGTGGGTTTGATATTGATGTGCTGGAGTGGCTCGAGATTAAGAGCTGAATTTTGATTTAGTTTAGGATGAGATAATTTAAAAGACAAAAAATAGGAAGCTCTCAAGCTCCTTTTTATTGGTGTGAAACAAGGGCAACTTGGCTCAAAATTGAGTTTGATTTAAACTCCAAATTCCAGATTGTGACCCCAGTTTAATAAATGTAAATTCCAGTGGTGTTTCCATGGATTGGTGCTTATATATCCAGGTGATGAAGCCAGTGGGATCAGGAAACTGGGAATGAAAATTTGATCCAGAGATTGTCTGTGGGGCAGTGAATTTCATAATGGAATTGGATGTTTTATGGAAAACAATTGGAAGTTTTTTTCCCTTTGCTTGTTTAAAATCAACCATTTTCACTTCAGAGCTAAGACCAGAAATCTCCACAGAACAGGGAAGTTCTGCCAAGTCACCCTGTGCCCTTTTATATTACATTGATCGTCCTATTTAATTAAAATATACATAGACTTACACTTGGATTTTCATTTTTGATGTTTTAGTGATGAATGCTCCTCTTGGCTGTGTTTTTAAATGAGACTTCAAACAGCAAATTTTTATTGATTATTGTAGGTAAATTTTTTTTAATATAAAGATAAACAGGTAGGAAGATTTAAGAAAAATTTTGCAACTTAGAGAAGCCATTGAGAGATGCAGCAAAATTTAGAGTCACACATTAAAAATGGAGAAAACTGAGAACAATAAAATACAGATACTACAGGGATTTAATTTTGTATTTAATCCACCTCATCCTTTCTAATCCCAAGGTAAGACCGTGACTGTGGTTCAGTTGTATATCAATAACCACTTGCTGCTGAACAAGGCCTGATCTTTTCCCTTTTTTGATGACTACATTATCCTGAGGCAAAGAACTCCAAATTTTAGTTGTGCTGTATGAAGATTCCCTTTGTTTCTTTGAAATCCACTCCGTGATAATCCCAGTTCATTTTCTTTGCTCCTGAGAAATAATGAGTTAAAATTTCTGTTTGGAGAAACCGTTCTGGTTGCCCTTTGCAGGATTTATTTTAATTTGACTGCAGCCTTGAAACAAAAAGAATAATCTGACGGTCGAGGGCTTGCCTTGGAGCAAAGGGAGATTCAGCAGCTGATTTCAGGGTGGTTTGATTGTGTATCAGCTCAGAGCTCAGCACTGAATCAGTTCCGCTGAGATATCGAGTTTTTCCTGGAGGGTTTTGCACACTCTGCTGGAAAGTCCAACTCATCAGAGTCCCCTCTGATCTGTGGCTCAGGGAGGGAGATAAGGGAAAGGAGGGGAGATAGGGCTGAACTAAATCTCTGAAGCTGAGCCCCACAGGGGCCTTCTTTTAGTGGGAGGAAAAGTTTTTACCAAAACTGAGGATCTTTGCCGCAGGGTGGTGGAGAGCAAACACAATCCCCTGGGTATGGCACGTCCTCACCCTCAGAGCTGCACATTAAACCAGGGCACTGCACATTCAGCCTTTCCCAGCTGATCAGAGGCATTGTAGAAGTGATTAAGATGGAGTTTTACTGCTTATCTTAATGTATTTTACAATCTTTATATTAAAACCGTGCCTTGCTTTCGGCCTGCTCAGAGGTAAAACTCAAAGGCTGCTCTCTAGAGAAGCAGAGCTTCTGAGAGATGCTCTGTCTGAACAGAACCGGCAGATTTAGTGCAAAAAAGAGGTGAAAACCAAAGAAACAGCATCATTTTACAAATGTTTTGGTGCTTTCTGTTCAGGATGCAGATAACACAGAGCTCAGCCTATTCAGGCGAGACGTTGGTAAATAAATGTCTTTTCTACTTCCAGCTGCAGAAACAACAGACACCAAAGCACCTTAGAAACTCTTGGTTGCATAACTCACCTGACCAAAGTGCTTGAATGTCACAGCTGATATTAATGTTTCCACTGGGCCTGTGGGGATGGGCTGGGTGTCACTTTGTGCCCTCCAGTGCTGCAGGCCGCGCTGGCAAAGCGCCCTGAGACACTCGTGTGGGCACAGGTGTGACTCTGTGGGCTGCAGATAAATATATGTTAAAAATAACAGGTAGAGGTGAGACTCTGTGGCCTAAACTTTGATGCTTTCACACACTGGCCCAGCTCAGGCTTCATTCCTTGACCTTAAAAGGCCAGATCCCACCTCTGATAAGAGCTTCTTCCCCTGCCTCCCACTTCACACCCAGCCTCTTTCCAGGCCTTCCCCACATCCAAGGAAGTGGAAATGTTTGTTTCCTTCCTTTTCCTTTGGGTTTAACCCTCACTTCTCACTATTTCACTTCCATGTGCTTCAAGTGTTGAGCTCTGAAGGAAATTCCCACCTTGGCACCATCCTTGGAGTGTGAGGGGTTGGATTAATGCGGGAAAAGTTCAACAAAATCAGTTTTCAGGAAGGTTCACTGCTCAGGTTCTGTCTCACAAATCCCTTGTTTGGATCCATTTCCCCCCTTCCCCCCAGTGCTTCCCAGGGGGAGTGAACAGGGAATATTGGGAACAGTAATCCTGAAACTTCCCATAGGATCCCCTTGTGATGGGCACCAGGAGCAAGGGAAGGACAGGGAGGGAACAACCTGCTCTGCACACTGTGGTGAGGAATTTACTCAGTCAAAAACCACCTGTACAGCTTTGACTCATTCAACAACAACTCACGTCACCTCCAAACCTGAAACATTCCTGCTAAGTGATTAAGCCCTGAAAAAACTGCATTTCTGCATCTTGACACTGTGAGAAACCAGAAATCCACTTGCTGAAATTCTCCTTTTGATGCTTTCAGGTCAGCAGTAATTTTGAACGAAAGCTGGAGGAATTACCCCAAACTTATTCATGCTAAAGGACATTCTTTGTTTTGGTTTGTAGTTACCCTCAGAACTTTTGTGTACTCTTTGACATCTCCAGGGCTTAGTGATAAATTAAAATAAAAGCATTCCAAATGCATTTAATTACAAAACCCCACTGATTTATGCAGAGAGTACTTTGGTGGGACTTGTCCTGTTTAAGCCTGAACAAAATTCTGGGCAAACTGAGAGAGGAAATAGATGTGGCTTGGTCTGGTTTGCAGGTCTGAGTTGTGCAGAGGTCACTGGTGAAGACAACTGGCCAGTACTGAAGGTTTCCAAATCTGCATAAATAAAGATTTCATCTACAAGCAGTAGAACACTGAATCAAAGGCCTTGAACAGCATTTCAGGCTCAGTGCCCACCTTTCTGCTGTACAATATTTATGTAACTCTGTGTGTGTGATGGAGCTCATTTAATCTGTTCTCATTGTTTGATCCTCAAAATCCTCCAGAGACCTTTTCTGCTTTGTTTGTTGGGTGCTTGAGATGCCTTAAAAAGAGATCTGAT
Organism: Hylia prasina; assembly: GCA_013397195.1. Classification (NCBI taxonomy): domain Eukaryota; kingdom Metazoa; phylum Chordata; class Aves; order Passeriformes; family Sylviidae; genus Hylia; species Hylia prasina. The sequence continues at coordinate 32,928 of VYXD01011541.1, read as the reverse complement.
TTTCTGAAATACCTTTAAATGGACACTGAGTAGGTTTAGATGGGATATTGGGAAGGAATTGTTCCCTGGGAGGGTTCTGGGCCCTGGCACAGGGTGCCCAGAACAGCTGTGGCTGCCCCTGGATCCCTGGAAATGTCCAAGGCCAGGCTGGAGCAGGCTTGGAATGACCTGGGACAGTGGAAGGTCCTTGTCCATGGCAGGGGATGGCACTGGGTAATCCTTAAGGTCCCTTCCCACCCACACCATTCTGGAATTCTGGGATTTTAGGATATTTTGTTTCTAAAATTTTTCCTCTCTATGATTCATGAGTTGTATCCTGGAGGAGTAACAGGTGACTTGGAAAACCAGACCATTCAAACATGATCTTTCACATGAATCTCAGAAAGAGAAGAAGCCTGGAAATTTTTCAACCTCCAGACACAAATTACAGCTGGACAATGTTTAGGAATTATTTCCCTCAAAATGAGCTCTTTTGAGTCATGTTGATGTGGGATGATGAAGATGAGAGGAAAGACTAAACATGGTCTTTGATTATTTCTTGATTCTGTGTGTCTTTCACTGAGATCTGTGCTCAGCTGGTCCCTGCCCAGAGTGAGTTCTGGAATGATTTGGAATTAAATCTTTGTCTTTTGCTTGAGGATGGTTCTCAGCCACAGACAAAAGAGTGACTCGCGTTGCTCACACAATAAATTGGTTCAGCAGGAAGGCTGGAGTTACTCATGTGCATTATTGGCCACGTGGATTCTCAGAAAGCTCACGTGCCACATTTTCACAAACTTGTGCAACCCTGACTCTGCAGGAGTTTGATCTCTCACTTCACCTGAATATCTTGATTTCATTTCATTCCTAAATAGCTTTTTGAAAAATTCTGGCTAAAAACTGAACAATGCTTGGCTTTTGGATGTCATGGTGGGTTTATTGCCTCTCAGTTTGGGCAGTATTGAGCCTGAAGTAGTTTTTCTTGGGCGTAAGAAGTGGGAGAGTTTTCAGCTTTTCAGTTTTCAGCATCAGCCAGTCCTTTCCCCCCCAGCAGTGTGAGCAACCCTGCCAGGAACCTCGAGGCTGTTTTCCCCATGACTCAGACAAGCCCTTGTCACTTATAGAAACAGCTGCTGGGATTATTCCACCTCCAAGGGGAAACCATGAGCACATTTCAGTGCTGATAAAGTGTTCTGGAACCAACACACACCCAGGGGGCACCTTGGTCTCTGTTTGTTGGTGTTGATGGGTCACAACAGTGCCAGTCAGGAGATGGAGTGAAGGACCTTTTCCAAGGGCCCTGGGGATTGAGACCTGGCCAGTACCAAAACTCCAGTGCCTCAGTTGCTCACTGAAGTGAAACAATTATGCTTTTCTTTAGCATTTTAGAGCAATCCTGGAGAGAGAGTGGCTTATCAGGCTCAGTGCTGGCTGGTCCCTCTGGCCCAGCTTCCAACTGGAAAGGATGTGGTCCTGAGCAGGGAAGAATTTCTGAGTGAGAAATGTCACAACACTTCAGGGAGATTATTCACAACATCCTGTAGTGACAGGATGTGGGACAATGGCTTCAAACTGACACAGAGTAGGTTTGGATTGGATATTAGGAAAAAATCCTTCTCTAAGAGGGTGGCGAGGCCCTGGCACAGGGTGTCCAGATCAGCTGTGGCTGCCCCTGGATCTCTGGCAGTGTCCAAGGCCAGCTTGGATGGGACTTGGAGCACCCTGGGATGGTGGAATGTATCCCTGCCCATGGCAGGAGGTGGAATGGGATGAGCTTTGAGGTCTCTTCCAACGCAAACCATTCCATGATAGCAAAGCTGTTTTGTAACCCTGCTTCAGCTCCTACCGAAAGTTCGTGACTGAGGTAAATCAGTTCTTCTCCCTGTGCCTTCCTTATCTCCCAAACAGGGCTAATGACTCTTATTTCCTTTGTAAGGCAGCTTGAGATGAGTGGGAAATCACTACTAACTTTTATCATCTTGATTGAAGTTACTCAGATAAAGTGTGACTGCTCACTGAATCGGTGAAATGTGTGGGGTGGAACTCTGCTCAGTCATGCAGTTTCTGGATATCATGGGGTGGCCCTCACAGATTTTGGTGAGATGTGATTGATTGATTGATTGATTGATGGGCTGACACATCAGAACCTGAATATTTTGAAAACGTTACAGAATCTGAATATTTTGAAAAAGTGGCTCAAAAATGACAGGAGTAAGCAGGAGAAGCCATCCCCATTTTCCACGCGCGCGTAACAGAGAGAAAAAGCACCCCCATTCCGATATTAATTTACCCAGTGGCACTAATCAACAGCACCATTAGAGGTAAATAATGAGTGTTCTCATTCCAACAGAACCCCAGCTCCTTCTCCACCACCATGGAGAACTTCCTGGCCCCTCGGAGCGAGCTGGTGCTGCAGCAGGGCCAGCTGCTCCTGGGGAAGGCGGGCGGACACTCCCGGCGGAAGAGGGAATTCATGCCGGACGAAAAGAAGGACACCATGTACTGGGAGAAGAGGCGCAAGAACAACGAGGCCGCCAAGCGCTCGCGGGAGAAGCGGCGCCTCAACGACGTGGCCATGGAGAGCCAGCTGGCAGCGCTGAGCCGCGAGAACGCCGTGCTCAGGACGGAGCTGCTCGCCCTCAAGCTGCGCTTCGGGCTCCTCAGCCCCCAGCCCAGCCCCTACCAAGGCCGCCCCCTCGGGCTCTACCTCAGGGGGCACCGGGCAGCCTCACCCCTGCTGGGCATGGAGCCCTTGGCTGGTGACTCCTGCTGCCCCGCCCGGAAGAGTTTTGTGCCCAAGGTGCTGGAACCGGCTGAGTTTCCTTGCAAAACCTTCAAGCCCTCCGCAAACATCCTCAGCTTTGACTCCAAACCCATTCCCACGGACACACCTGGCCTCCAGCAACCCAAAAGGTTTGAGGAATCCTTCAGCCCCAAAAGGTTTGATGCACCCTTTGGCCCCACAGTTTGCTCTCCATTCCTCAGCTACCCGTGCCCAGACAAACACCCCTTCCCCTGCCCTTGGCTGGGCAGCGCCTGCTTCTTGTGCCCGACCCCTGGCACTGCCGAGGCCAGGAAGGAGGAGAGCAGCACTGCAGTGTCGGATGAGGACGATGAGCAACAAGTGCCCAAAACTTCTCCTGTGCCCTCCTGCAGCCTGCCCTGCCCCTCAGAAGAGCAGCTGAAGGGCCGGAACTTTGCTGCCCTCCCGCACAAGCTCCGGATTAAGAGCAAAGCCCTGGGCAGTCTGGAGGAGACTGGGCTGGACTCACACTGAGGCAGCACAAGAACAGCTGCCGTGGAGCCAAAGTGAGACATTTCAAGGACACGAAGGGTTTGGAAGGACGAGGTGAGAGGGAAATGTCTTTTTCCCCGAAGATGGACATAATTTTCCCTGCTCTGTGTAGATGCTGAGGGGGTTTCTGGGGCTGTATCACTACAGCACAGCTGCAGCCTGCGGTCACCCCCCAGTCTCACTCTGCTACCACAGCAAGCTCAAACTGGAGGTGTGAAGGGGCAGGAAGAGGCCAAGACAGTGGACAAGGTCCCCACACAATGTGACACCACTACAGCTGGTGGGGGTATCAACCACTGTAGTGACCTCTGCTTCATCACCGCCTTCATCCTCACCAACGTGCCTGAAGTCAGAATTCCCTGACACAGGAAACTGTTGATGGAACCGGTTTCAGACCCCTCAGCTGTCTGGAGAAGATAAAAAGGGGTTGTGACTTTGGGAGTGTGGATTTACACTGGCATGAAATGAAAGCAGGACCTCCTGCACTTTATTTCAGTTTACCATAATTTATCTCCAGAGAGAATGAACTCTTTCTCTGTGACCAGACATGCTGTGGTCCAGAAGATAATTTCATTTATCTTTGCAACTGTTATTATGGAAGATTAAATATTATTTTATTATTATTATTGAAATGCAAAAAATATTTTCTTTTTGCTTATTTCTTTAAAAAAGGCATTTTCAGACATGATCTTTGTGTATTTGGGAACTCTTTATCAAACAAGCACAAGCTGCACATGGTGTTTGTATTCCTGCATCTGCTGGGACCCAGTCCCTGTCCATCCTGCCTTCTGCCTGCTTTTCCTTTGGGAAAGCCTCAGGGAGAACAGCCTCCTGCAGGGCTCTGGAGCCTGCTTGGAGCTGTTCCTCAGTTTTGAAGCCAAAGAGAATTCTCAGGGATGCACTCCAGGTACAGCTGTATCTTCCTCTCCTCAGAGCTTTCCTGCTTTGTCTCTTCCCAAGAAAAAGATGGTCCTGCAGTTCTGATGTTGCTGTGCCTGTCAGCCCTGAACATCTTTTGACATGTTGGACAAGACCAGCCCTATCTGATGATTCCATTGGACCCAACCTGACAGAAGAAGATCTCAAAGTGAAAAAGCAACTTGAAGCTGTTCTCCTCTGCTCCATTTTCAGTGCATGTCCCATGTCCCAAAAGACAGAAGAGCTGCAGGGCCTGCCCAGCCCTGCTGGGAACCAGAGCTGACAGTGGAGCTCAACGGGATCCCTGGGAGTCTCCACCTCATCAGCTCCAGCTCGAGGGATTCTCCTGTTCCTTTGTGTGTCTGTCCCTCTGTCCCCTCAGGTGAGGCCCCACCTGCAGAGCTGCCCCAGCCCTGGGCCCAGCACAGGAGGGAGCTGGAGCTGCCAGAGGGAGCCCAGAGGAGGCATCAGGATGAGCAGAGGGATGGAGCAGCTCTGCTGGGAGGAAAGGCTGGCACAGCTGGGATTGTTCACCTGGAGAAGAAAAAACCCTGGGATGATCTCATTGTGACCTTCCAGGGCCTGAAGGAGCCGACAGGAAACATGAAAAGAGACGATTCACTCATGAGGACAAGGGGGAATGGCTCCCACTGCCAGAGGGCAGGGCTGGATGGGATATTGGGATGGAATTGTTGGCTGTGAGGGTGGGCAGGCCCTGGCACAGGGTGCCCAGAGCAGCTGTGGCTGCCCCTGGATCCCTGGCAGTGTCCAAGGCCAGGCTGGACAGGGCTTGGAGCAGCCTGGGCTGGTGGAAGGTGTCTCTGTCCATGGCAGGGGGTGGCTTTAAGGTCCCTTCCAATCCAAACCATCCCGTGATCCATGAAAACTTCAGGCTCTGGGGAATAAGGAGAATTGTCAAGAATGTTTTTCTAGGAATCATTTCATAGCCAATAAAGGAATGCAGCAATCATAGGACCGTGCAAAAGGACAGCCCACACTGCCTGACAGAGGATGGAGCAATTCCTCAAACTGGTTTGGAAAAGGGCCCTGAGTTGGAGCTGTACAGGGGATCTGAACTGGGGAGGGACCCACACGTACGCAATAAAACTCTGTTTGCAGGATGTGTCTTGGTTTGACTGTTGGGACTGGATCTGCATCTTTTCCCCTCAGGAACAGCCAGCGTGGTAAATCCGTCCTGTGAGAACAAGTGGGAACAAGCAGGGAGCTGTGGGCACCCACCTTCCCCATTCCTCTGTCCATACTCTGTGCCTCTGTTCCCACAGCAGGACCCCAGCACAGACCCTCCAGCACCGGGGTGTGGGGCTCTGTCCCGGCTCACCACTGTTTATAGGGACACACAAGGATCAGCCCCGACCAGCCCTGTGCCCCTGTCCTGGGCCAGGATCCGTGCAGAGAAATGGGCACAGCTTCCTGGCATAAGGGGGGCTCTCCTGTACCCCTGGCATGAGGGGAAGCCAGGGCTGCAGCCGCTGCTCAGGTGTGAAACGCGAGGCAGTGATGCGCTGCAGATTAAAGGAAACCACCCGTGGTTCCATTTCCTGTCCCGGTGCCGCTGTCCCCTCTTCCCCTCTCAAGCCACAGGGACAGCCCACGGCAAGGAGGCGGCACAGAAACAATTCTAATGTAAGAAATCGCCTCCCTCCTATT
>VYXD01011541.1:0-26678 GCA_013397195.1 Hylia prasina | reverse complement strand
TGTTCCCAATCCCTGTGGGATCAGCTTCTTTTTCCCAACTGGGCAGGGCTGGGCTGGCTCCGTGTGCTTGCGAAGAATTCGGGATGCAGCGAGGGGGTGGGAGGGAGCTCAGTTTGATCTGTAGGATAGATTTGAGATTCACGGGTTACCTCCAGGACCTGCTGTCCATCCTAACCCTGCTGCACCCTCTAATCCTGCTGCACCTCCTAATCCTGCTGTTTCTCCTAACCCTGCTGCACCCTCTAATCCTGCTGTCTCTCCTAACCCTGCTGCACCCTCTAATCCTGCTGTCCCTCCTAATCCTGCTGTCTCTCCTCACCCTGCTGCACCCTCTAATCCTGCTGCACCTCCTAATCCTGCTGACTCTCCCAACCCTGCTGCACCCTNGCTCCTAGCCCTGCTGCACCTTCTAATCCTGCTGTCCCTCCTAACCCTGCTGCACCCTCTAATCCTGCTGTCCCTCCTAACCCTGCTGTCTCTCCTAACCCTGCTGTCTCTCCCACCCCTCCTGCCTGCAGCCCAGTGATTCAACCCCAAGAGATTTAACCCTGCAGGTGCCCAGAGGTGATTTTTTTGTGGGGCATTGAGAACACTGAAGAAGTGAATAACATTTCCTGTTGGCTGTGTCCCTGCTCTCACACAAACCAGGGGCCAAAGCCAGTTTTGGAGTTGGGGCTGGTGGCACTGGGAGCTGTTGGGTGCCCGTGGAGGGAGTGGGAGGGTGGGACAGCAGCAGGAAAAGCAGCAGGATGATGCAGACGGGATGTGCAGTGACAGCCCTGCTCCCACACCTGCCTCACCTCACACCTGCTCCCACACCTGCCCCTCTCTTTCCCCTGCTCCCCGTTTTCATTTCCTCCCCAGCAGGGTCACTCACCTGGAGGAGATGGAGGTGGAGATGGTTCTTCCCCTCCTTCCCCACCTTCATTCCTCCTTTGCTGCTTTGTCCTAGAAAATTTCCTGCGTGGGGAATATCCATCCATCCATCCCTCCATCCATCCATCATCAATCCCTGTCCATTATCCCAAGTTTCACATTCAGTAACACCCTCAGAAAGAGCCATTTTTGTGCCAGTGGTGAGGCTGGGCTGGAAGTGAGCTGAACTGTTCCTACCTCTGGTTAGGCTTAGTTAATTCTTTAATTAGTCTTTGTTCCAAAGTGATTTCAGGCAGTTTTCAGGCTGATTGATTACTGGGCTGAGCATTATAGAACAAAAAATCCTCTGTGTGTCCTAAGAGGGGGAGACAAGGAGATATTTCCTGCTTGTGCCTCTTTGGAAAACTCTTCCAGTATTTTTTATCTGTCTGCCAGGACAGGTGGGTTTTGCCTTTGAGCAGGCAGGAAGCACCCGAGATGGACACGCTGCAAGCACCTAAATATACATCAAGGGAGCCCTGGAGAATGTGAGCAGGGGAAATTGCTCAGTGCTTTCCATGCCTCAGAACGAGCTGGCACCCAGGGAAAGTGGGCAGAGGCTTCACAAAAGCTGCAGGATGGATTTTTTCATGCAGCTCGTGACTAAACCCTGCAGGAAGGGACCACAGGGGTCAGAAAACAAGGAGAGGAATTCAGGAAGGATGAATCTGCCAGGAGGAATTGGAGACTGAGCTGGGGGAGACCCTGGCTCAGGGGAGCTGGGGGTGGGTGCTGCTGCTGCTGCTTTCTTTGGGGTTTGCTGAGCACCCCCCAGCTCTGGGGACAAGCCTGGATGGAGCCAAAGCCTCATCCAAATGCTTCTCCATGCCCGTGCCTTAGAAGGGGAATTTCTCTGTCGCCAGACACAGTGACTTTCAAAAGACCCCAACAAATCCCACCCATTCCATGCAGTGTGTGTGTCACACACTGCAGAGCTGGGCAGAGATGAGCACAGAGCCCTCCCCTCAGAGCATGAGCTAATGCTGACCTTTAGCTTAGGCTCAGGCCCCAGACTGAATCATTGCTGAGGCCTGAAAAGTCAGCAGTGACTTCTGGAAAGAGGTGCTGCCTTCACAGTGCCCTGCTCACACACTGGGGAGCCCCTGGAAGGGCAATGCTGATTCAATCACCAGTTTTAAATTTAAATTTAAATTTGGTTGTATTTCTAGCATCGTAAAATAATCAGAGGGGAAATTTCCAAACCATACAGCACGGGCAGCATTAACCATCTGAAAATGATGCATTGCATCCTGGCTCCTCTCACTCAGGAAAGCAGACACTGCATGGACAGCTCAGACTCAGATCAAACTGAATTCCCTCATTCCCATCCCACAGAATTCTTTCCATTTAATGTTTCATCACTCCTAGAAGGATTTCTAGAGAAGTGGGGTGGTCTTTTTTTGAGAAAAGAAAATAATCCTCATGTCCTGGTTGGTGTTTGCACCATCAAATCCCAGGGGAGCTGGGCAGGGTCAGGCCTGACCTGCAGCTCAGGGGAAGCTGTTGGGATCCCTGCAGGGCAGAGGGTTGGGGTTCTTCCCAAATCCCAGCCTCGGGGGTTTGCAGAGGGAAGGGGCTGGTTGGGCAGCAGTGGGTAGGAAATCCAGCATCACTTCTCTGAGTTCCTGGTGATGCTCTGACCCTGGGATGAGTCACAGCCTCTAGACCGGGGTTAGGCTGGGCTTTGCTGTTTCCTACACAGAGATCGTGAGGGGTTTGGCTGAGTGCTGACCACAGGCAGATTTTCTGCCCCTTATCTCCTGCTGCCCTTATCAGCTGCAGGCTGCTCCCTGCCTGCTGGGCCTGTCCCTTCCTGCTGAGCCTCCTGCTTATCTTTAGATCTGGGTGCCTCCTTCACACCCTGCCCCTTTGTAAATCCCCTCCTTTGCACATCTGGTGCAAACTGGTCCCAGTTCCTGTCTGGCTCAGTCACCCCGGGGCTGTTCAGGCACTGTCTGGGCAAACTTGGAAAAGTGTTTGGAAAAGCTGGGTATTGGAGGGGGTTTTAGGGGTGTTTGGAGGGGGTTTAAAGGGTAGTGGAGGTTTTTTATGAAACATCTGGGATTTTCATGTCCACCCACATCCCTGTTGTTGGAAGGGACAGAACCTGAAGGTCACCACCCCAGGAGCTGCTGGGTGCAGAGGAAATCTCACAGGACAATGTTTTGGTGCCCATTGGACTTCCAGGGCTGGGGATGTGCATGACCATGGAATTCTTGGCCTGATTTATCCAATGGGGACTTCAGGATGATAAACCTCAAAGTATCTGAGGTCCATCTGTCCTTCCACAGCAGGGTCAGGCTGGGACAGAGCTGGGGAAATGATCTGGAGACACCCCCTGACCATCCCCTGGGGCGACCTCAGCCTCTTGTCCCCCCAACAGCAGCTCCATCCTTTGGTTTCGAAAAGGACAAAGCAGATTTTGCAATTTGGTGCAAAAAAGCTGGCAGTTGCTGCCTAAATTCCTTATTCCCCCCCAAAATCCTTGTCCATGTGCAGTAATTCACAGCAAGGTGTTGGGATGAAGGGATTATCTGGGATACTTTGGGCGCAGGACACTCAGATTTATGGAGCTGCCTTCCAGCTCTGATCTTATCACATCTTATAAATTCCTGTCCCTGTTGCAGAAAACAAAGAGAAACAGAGAGATTTCTCCAGACCTGTGGAAGTGCAGCTGCAGAGGTGTGAGCATGTCGAGTTACTTATCCCAGGCCAGGTTTGTGGTCTCAGTTCTCCTGAAGACCACAAGCTCTCATTTCTCACAGCCTTACTCAGACCTGGCGAGTGTTAAAACATCAGAGGGAGCAGAGGAGCTTTGGCAACTCCCTGACCTCAGAACTGTTCAGAGAGCAGCACTGAGCAAGGTGAACTGAGCTGGCCTGGTTCTGCTCTTTGTTCTTTTCAGGTATTAAAAACCTTCACAGCTGGGAGGTGTTTGGGCTGGGTGGGGCAAAGGAACAGCTAAAAACTGCTCCCAGCTCAACCTTGGTCCCCAAACCTCTCACAAAGTGTCCCAAGGGTCTCCATCCCAATTTTCTCAGGCCTGGTGCAGCCCTGGCTCGCTGGAGCAGACCCAGCCCCAGTGCCCTACCCAGGAGTGACTTTTTCCTGACTTTCCCCCTCTCTGTTTTGCAGGAGGTTGTGGCAGAGCTGTGCTGAACTCCCCAGACCTCACTCAGGGTTGTGTGGTCTTTATTTCTGCTTTTTTTTTTCTGCCCAAACTCCTTCAATTATTGATGGCTTGGCCTGAAATGTGAACCAAGTCTACCTACAACCCCAAATGTAGGTTTTTCTGGGTCAAAACCCCCCAGTCTCACCAGAATTCTTGGTTTCCTGTGTTTAAACCTGGGAATTGTCTGCTCTTCCTGCTGGTTTATCCCTCCCTTTGCACAGACCCAGAGCTCCAGGGCTGCCTCAGCCCTGGTGCCTGCAGAGATCAACACCCCCCACACATCTGGTGCACAGCTGGAAGGGTCACAGAGGTGTGGGGGACAGTACTGGATGCCTGAGGGTTGGATCTGGATGATCTTTAAGGTCCCTTCCAACTCTTCTGTGTGCAAGTGCTGCTCTGGCCCAACAAGGCCCAGCTTTTGGGAAGTCCAGCTGGGCTCTCTGCCCCCCAGGAGAGAGGGAAGTGCTGCCCAGGCAGAAGGGAAGATTCTTCCTTGCAGATGGAGCAGTGGCAGGAGGTGTGAGGAGTTTGTTGTGTCTCTGAGCAGGAGACTCCCCCCCCGTGTTCCCCACAGCCACCAAACCCTGCAGAGGAGGCTCTGCTGGTCAGGAATTTGAGCTCCAGGATTGTCCCTTCCCATGGCTGGAATGCCCTGAGCTCCCTCTGCTCTGCTCTGCCACCTCTGCGCAGTTCCCATGCCAGAAATTCGGAATATTTTCTGGAGACACCAGGCTGCTGCTTCAGCTGCCGGAGGTTCCTCCTCTGGAAGAGATCAGAGGAAGAAAATTAAGGTTTTTATTGATCCCCCCAGATTTCCTCCGGAATGCAGCCACAGGATGTCAGTGCAGCCATCCAGATGTGGCCTCCTGGTCACCCCCAGCTCCAGATGTGCAGCCTCTGCTCTCTTTGCTCCCCAGCTGAAGAGCAGGAAAATCCTTCCCGGGCAGTTTTCCTGCTGCTCAGCAATTACAGCTGCTCAGGGAATTCCTTTTTCCTCCCTGGCAGGTGAAAGAGGCCTGATCTGATCCTGCTTTTCTTATTGTCAACATTTCCCTCCCTCCACCCCACTGAATGTCAAAGGTTTAGATGTTAAGTTGCACTTTTGGTTCTTATTTCTGTGACCAAAATGAAAGGAGAGGAATCTCTGTATTGGAATTTACTTGAAAAAATTGTTGGGTTTTTTTTTCAGGATAAAATAACTTTTCTAGGAAATGCTTGGAGCTGGCTGGCATGATTTTATTAATTCCCTAATTCCCACTTTCTCCTTGGAGCAAATGGAAATGCATCCATGGGAGAAACAGCTGAGAGGCACCAGGACTCATCCCCAATCTGACCTGGTCCCACAAATTAGACAAAATTAGAAAGTTTTAATACAACCCAGGCAATTTTCCTGCTTGTTTCTGCATTTTCCTGTGGCATAAACGACCTTCCTGAATTCCTCAGTGTTTGAGAGCTGTGGGTAAAAAAGAGCTTGAAAATGAGGAGAAAAAGGAAGAGCAAAACACAAAATCCAGAAGGGAATGGAAATGCTGTTGCATTATTTATGCCATGCCCTGATAAGCCTGGGGCAAAATAATCCTTTTTTGGTGAGCACCACTGTGAAATCCAACATTTCAGCATGAGAGTGAAGTGAGGGACTTGTGTTTGAGCCCTGAAATTCTGCACAACTTCACAGGAACAGAAGAAGAGCCCCAGAGTCCTGGTGGCCACACATCTGTCACTTGATGATTGATTGTGGGAGCACTGTGGGAGCAGCACAACCACAGGGCTGAAGTTCCTGAGCCCCTCACTGTGGGAACAAGGACTCTCCCTGCCAATCTGGGCAGAATTTGGGAGATTTCAGTTAAAAGGTGTTGTTTTCTGAGTGGCTGGAGGATGCTGGTGCCGCTCAGAGGATGTTGAGTGTGGCTGCCCTGGGGAGGGGCTGAGCACCTCACTGACCACATCCCCACAGCTTGGATGTCACCTGGGAGATGGGATTCACCTCCTGTAAACACTCTGGGGTTGTTTATTTTAGTACAATTTATTATTTAGTATTATTTAATTCCTGGATCTCAATCCAAGCCCAGGTGCCCCTTGCAGGGAGCTGCTGTTCAGCCTTTGCTGCCAAAGTGCAGAAGCTGAGCTGGATTTAGGGGGCAAATATTGATGCTTTGCCCTTCCTGGGGCTACGAAATCAAACACTGTAAGATTTAAATTATTTACTTTCTAATAATCTTTTTGACCCAAATCCTAAAGAGCTGGGGATTGCTGCATTGGGTGGGACAGGGAAGCCTTTGGGGACATTTGATGACAAGTGCTGAGAGCTGAGCCTCTCCCAGCAGCTTCCTCTGCTCATTTTCTGAGGCACTTGGCCCTAAATCAGCAGCTGGGAGCTCTCAGTGCCTGAGGCACTTTCATCAGAAAAAAAAAACAAACTATTTTTGTTCTTAATGCCTTTAAAGCAGAGGCTGCAACTTCAGCATTAAAAGGCAATTTGATCACTAGATCCTCTTATTCCAAGTAAACAGGGAGCTGGATGCCAAGAGAGTGGGAGGATGAGGAGCAGCACAGAGATTCCTCCTGCCCGGGGGGTTTGCATGTCCCCCTCCCTCTGCTCCTCCCTCGGGAAGCAGAGTTGGGATGTGAGCGAGCAGTTGCACAATTCCCGTCGGTATCCCAGGGCTCCTCCCGGTTTCCTGCACCTTCCCGAAGCTCCTGTTGTCCTTCCCCGGGCTCGGCCCCTCTGTCCTGCCTGCCCTCGGGGAGCTGCTGGGGGCAGGAGCAGCTCAGCTCATCCCACTCCTCCTGAGTTGCTGCAGGTTGGGTACAGGATGTGCAAAGGAACTTTCACTTCCCCTCAACAGGAGGTGGAAAACTGGGGCTGGAGCCTGACTGGGAGAAGCTGTGGCAGCCTGTGGGTCACTGAGCCCTTGCTCAGAGACCTGCTCAGCGCCTGAACTGGAAACACTGGGCAAGACAGGAGGCCAGGAGAGTTAAAATAATCCACAGAATCCCAGAATATCCTGAGTGGGAAGGGACCCTCAGGGATCATCAGTGCAGCCCCTGTCCCTGCACAGACACCCCAACAATCCCACCCTGAGCATCCCTGAGAGCTCCTGCAGCTCTGGCAGCCTCGGGGCTGGGACCATTCCCTGGGGAGCCTGGGCAGTGCCCCAGCACCCTCGGGGGGAAGAACCTTTCCCTGAGCTCCATCCCAAGCCCTGACACAGCTCCAGCCCTTCCTGGGCTCCTGTCCCTGCTCCCCACAGAGATCAGAGCTGCTCCTGGGCAGCTCCCCTTGACACCAGAGCTGTGGAGCTCCAGCTCCAGCCACATCTCCGGGAGAACCGGCCCAGGAAGGACAAGAACTGCAGTCAGTGTCCAAGTCCTGGGTGCCACAGGGAGATTTTGCAGCTGGAAAAGCCCGTGGCAGCACAGGGATGGCGTGTGGGGGGTGTGGATGCAGCAGCTCCCAGCACACGACAGCCACGGGCTCTCAATGGGGAAGCTCAAGTGATTTTGGCAAGTGGGGAGCAGGGGGAGGAAAAAAATACGTGAGTGAAAGGGAAGGGAGTGCAAAGGCTGCATGTAAAGGTTAACACTTGTCCCGGGAGAGAGGAGGTGAGTGTCTGTGCTCTGAAATGGCATCTGCTGACGCCGGTGTCTCACAGCTCTTTGGTTTGGGCTTTTTCTTAAAAGACCAATTATGTCCCTTTTTTTTCCACTGCATTCACTCACAGCCCTGCTGAGGAGGGAGCCTGATGTGATGTGCATCATTGTGAGATCTCCAGTCGTCACCACCTTCCCCAGTGCGGTAACATTAATTCACACCTCCCACACGCTGCCTTTCTCTAATACACAGCAACAACCTGGCGTGGAGAGTGAAATTACAGCAGAAAAAGACTTTCCGCTGAATTACCTCAATGTTTTGAGTAACCTCAAAAAATCACACCATGCCTTTCTTCCCCCTCCTGCCCCTCCCTGGTGGATCGGGGGTTTGCATCCCACTAAAAACACACACGGTGTTGCAGTGAGCCAGGAGTGAAGGGCTCTGAGCAGGGAGGTCCTGCAGGGGGATGTGTTTAGGGTTTTTATCCCCAAAAAGGGCTCAGGGTAACCTGGGAGCTGCCATCAGCTTGGAGCCAGACCAATCCCTTCGGCACAAAGGTGCTGCTGTCCCAGATTGGAATGGGAGCACCAGCCCCTGGCATCCAGCTGGGCTGTGCCAATCCACCAGCCCCTGGCATCCAGCTCGGCTGTGTCCTTGTCCCCAGCCCCTGGCATCCAACTCGGCTGTGTCCTTGTCCCCAGCCCCTGGCATCCTGCCGGGCTGTGCCCATTCCCCAGCCCCTGGCATCCTGCTGGGCTGTGCCAATCCCTCAGCCCCTGGCATCCAGCTGGGCTGTGTCCTTGTCCCCAGCCCCTGGCATCCAGCTGGGCTGTGTCCTTGTCCCCAGCCCCTGGCATCCAGCTGGGCTGTGTCCTTGTCCCCAGCCCCTGGCATCCAGCTGGGCTGCGCCCACGTCCCCAGATTCCCATCTGCACAGTGTCACCCACTGATGTGCAGGACCCAGAGCACCAGGTGGGTGTTTCCGTGCAGGTTTTGCCACAGGAGCTGCCCCTACAAGCCCCATGGCAATCACTGCTGCTGTGAAACCTCTTCCCAAACACTCAAAGGAGCCATCTTCCTCCATGGGAAAGGGAAGATAAAGAGTTCTGGAGGTGTTTGATCACCTGCAGTGGTGGCAGTGCCCAGGCACGCACAGGGGATGTGACAGAGTGGGCAGAGGAGCTGCTCCAAGGGCACTCCCAGCTCGTGGGGATGGAGAGCAGAAGGCAGAGATGAACTCCCTGCTCCTGCCTCCATCCCCACGGGGTGCTGGGGGTGAATCCACAGGGAAAGGAGCTGCTGCTGCAGCAGAAGGAAAAAGGGGATTTGCAGGGCTGCAGCTGCGCCAGCTGTGCTGTGGCTGCAGCTGTGCCCGCTCAGGGCTGTGGTCACTGCAGGGATGACCAGGGGCACAAGGAGAGCCCTGATCACAAAAAGCCTTTACCAGAAAAAGGAACAGCCTGAAAAGCAAAGGTGTGACTCCTCAGCTGATACCAGGGGTGCACAGTAACACCCCGGGCTGTGCCTGGTCCTCCTCCCCCACCCCGTGGCTCCCCTTGCAGCTCACAGGAAATAAATTGCAGCTCTTTGCTGCACAGGACACGGGCCGTGGTTTGTGTGACACGGTGCCACAGCTCAGCCACGGGGACAGCCCTGGGCAGGCAGCAGCCAGGGCTGTGTGGGGCTCTGGGGGATCCCAGGAGCTGCTCTTTCCTCAGGCTGGGGCTGGGCTTGTAAGGACAGATGAACTGGTTTTCTCTGGAAGTTTCAGGGGAAATGAAGTGACCACTTGGAGTCTATTTGAGAACAAAACACTCTTTGCTAGTCAGAAATCCTTGGGAAAGTTCCTGCCAGATGCCTCCAGCATCCCTGACCTCCGTGCACTCTCTGGCCTCCCCCCTGCATTTCTCCTGGATCCCTCCCACCTGCCTGCAGCCTCCCTCTGCTCCCCTGCCCTGTCCCTGTGACACCCCTGCCCCATCCCATGGCCCTGCCACGTTCCCCGCAGTGCCCAGCTCCTGGCAGGGCCTTTCCTGGCTCCTGGGGCAGCTCTGGGAATGCTTCCCATCCTCTGGGAGAGGTGTCCTGCTGCTGTGGTGCTGCCAGGGTGATCCCGGAGCCAGCGTGTTCCATCGGAGCAGGGCAGGGACTGGGGAGTCCCTGCTGCAGGCTGGCCCCGAGCCCGGGACTGGGGAGCCCCACTGCAGTGTCCCTGCAGGGCTGGGGGGCAGCACAATTCCCTGGGGCAGGGAACACATCCCAGGGGGGTTGGAATTCCCCATGGAATCCAGCGGGATTGAGGGGATGTCCCCAAGGGCGCTGTGACATCAGCCGGGGCAGGGTGGGGTCAGTGGAACGCTGCCCTGGCAACCCCGGCGTTGGGGACACCTCTGCCCTGCCCCAAAGGGCACCCAGCCGGGGCTGGCAGGGGCTCCGTGTCCCTCTGGGCACAGCCCCTGTCCCCGCGGCCAGCAGTGGTGGCCCCGGTGCCCAGCCCGGCCCCTGGCAGGGCCAGCAGGGGCAGAGGCAGCGCGGGATGTCCCCGGCCCAGGGTGGCACCTGCAGGGACACCTGTGGGGCTCTGGGTGGCCGCAGGACGGGGCTGCAGGACTGGAGTGCCATGGAGGCTGTGCCAGGTGAGAGGGACAGGGACAGGGACAGGGACAGGGACAGGGACAGGGACAGGGACAGGGACAGGGACAGGGACAGGGACAGGGATGGGGGAGGCACCTCCAGCCCCAGGGATGGGATTTTCCAGCTCTGTGTCCTGTGCAGGTTTAGCACCCCCAGGATGCTCCAGACTCCTTGTCACAATCTGTGGCACGAAATAAAGAAGCTTGACTCCAGTTCGAGGCAGAAGAGAATCAGAAGGCTTTATTTACAATTCATTCATCCTTTTTATAAAGCCTTTTTATATATGCTGTGCTAAAAATGCAAATCACTGGTCTATAGAACTGACACCTCTCTCCGTTGGTTAAGTAACAGAAACAACACCTGGGAGAGAGGTTGTTATGAGAACTTAGAAATGTTAAGAGAAGAAAATAATTATTTACGTGAACTGTCCTTGAAAGAAAAATTCTCCCAAGAACTCTTCCCTTGGGAAGAAAATCAGCCACTGACAGGCTGAAACCCTCACAGACTCAGAAACATCAGGCCCACAGGATCCTCTGCTTTGGGCAGGAATGTGGTGGGAAAACCACAGATGGTGCTCAAGGGTCCTGAGGGGTTTCGTGGTCTCATTTGGGGATTTTTTGGTGTTGTTTCTTGCAGTGCTGGCAATCAGTGATGCCACCTCCAGCAGAGGTGACACCCATGGGGACACAGTGCCACAGCTCAGGCACAGTGGCTGGAGGATGCTGGTGGTGCTCAGAGGATGTTGAGGATTTTGAGGATGTTGAATGTGGCTGCCCTGGGGCTGGGCTGAGGTGGGACCTGTCAGACCACATCCCCTCAGCTTAGAAGTCAGCTGGGATATGGGGATTCACCTCCTGTAAACACTGTTGTTTATATTTATTAGAATTTATTATTTCTTGTTGTTGAATTTCTGAATCTCAATCCAAGCCTGGTTGCCCCTCACAGGGCACTACTGCTCAGCCTTTGCTGCCAAAGCCAAAGGAGCTGAGCTGGATTTGGAGTGCAAATCTTGATGCCCTGCCCTCCTTGGGGCTGTGAAATCAGGCAGTGTAAGATTGAAGTGATTTAGATTTCAAATAATCTTGGTCCTTGCAGTGCTGGGGCTCAGCAATGCCACCTACAGCAGAGGTGACACCCACGGCACACGGTGGCACAGCTCAGGACAGGGACAGCCCTGTGGCTCTGGGGGATCCCAGGGGCTGCTCCTTCCTCCAGGCAGCCCCGATCTGGGACTGGGTTTCCAGGGAGGCATGATCTGGTTTTCTCTGGAAAGTTCCAGGGGTGTTGCAGTGACCACTTGGGGCTCATTTGAGACTCAAGTTCTTTGCTGGTCAGAGAGCCAGGAGAAATTGTCCTGCAGCATCCCCCAGCCTCCCGGGCCCCTCCTGCATCCCTCCCACCTGCCTGCAGCCTCCCCTGTGACACCCCTGTCCCATCCCATGGCCCTGCCACGTTCCCCGCAGTGCCCAGCTCCTGGCAGGGCCTTTCCTGGCTCCTGGGGCAGCTCTGGGAACGTGGAATGTGCCGAGGGCCCTGTGACATCACTGGGGGCTGGGTGGGGTCAGTGGAACCCCTTCCTGTGACATCCCCCTGGACACTGTCCGGAGGCTGCGCTGGCCACCAGCTGCCACCAAGTGTCCCTGCCCTGAGCCACAGGTGTCACTTCTGGGGGATTGGCATTGCTGAGCTGCCCTGCCTGAGCACAGGTAAGTGTCCCTTGGGCTGTTTGGCATCGTGGTGACACCAAACCCTGCAGGGGACAGCAAACCCTGCAGGTGACACCAAACCCTGAGATGACACCAAGCCATGCCAGTAAATTCAGTGATTGGCACTAAGAAAACAATGCATTTGCTGCTACAACATCCAGTTCCCAAATTAAATTCCTGGCTGGGCATGGTGGAGATCTCCTGGCTGCCCCAGGATGAGGTTCCCAGTGGAGAAATGCAGATGAGCTGCAATTAGATTAATTAACTAATTAGAGGAAAGACTGAGGGGGGTGAGCAGGAAGGAGGAGCTCTTGCCGATGGAGCTGTCAGTCCCAGCTGGGGCTGGGTGGTTTGGACAAGCAGCTCAGGTTGTCCCTGTTCTGCCCATGGAAAGTGGGGCAGGATGGAATTCTGGCCCTGGGAGGTGGTGCTGGGTTGTTGCTGAGAGCAGGAGGGGGCAGAGCTGTCTGAGTGTGTGACTCCCTGAAGGGAGGCCTTGCTGCACAAAGATTTCTGACAGCTGCTTCCAAAGCAGACAGAGCATTTTTCCATCTCTGAGAGCCAAATGGGAATTGCTGGGGAGAAGGATGAGGAGCGGCTGAATCTTTTCTGTGCAGCTCAGGCTGGTTTCCAGTGTTCAGGAGAGACTGTGACCTGACAGCAGTTCCCAGGCAGGGGCTGGGCAGGGCGGGATCGGTGCTGCCCGCGGCCACTTCACCCTCTGGTGGCAGCAGGGGCTCGGCTGGGGACAAGCACAAGGACAGAGCACTGAGGAGCTGCCCTGGTGCAGCTGCAGGGGAAGGGGACAGAACGGCAGAGGGAGGCAAAGGTTGTGCAGAGGGATACGGGAGGGGCTGCAGCAGGAGCTGGGAGCAGATTCTGGAGCTTCTCCACCCTCTTGCTGTGACCTTCCCCAGCCCAGTCCCTGCCCAGGGCACAGGCTGAGCCCCTGGTCCGTGCTGAGCTGGCCCAGCCCTGCAAGCCCAGCACGAAGCTCATTCTGACACAGCACAGGGGATGCTCAGGGGCACCACGGAACGTGAGGCCATTCCTTGGAAAGCAGCCCTGGACTGAGGCTCGTGGGCACCAGCCACCCCCAGAGCACCCCTGAGCCCTTCCTCCCTCTGCCTGCTGCTCCCTCCCCTCACAGTTGTCTTGGTGCTCCTTTCTTGTTGCTTCCCAGCTGTAATTTTGGCTCTGTTTTTGGGGCTTGTCTGTGGGGGACCCCTGGGGTTTGCCCCCTGCCCAGGATGGCAAAGGTGGGTGGGGTTGGTGGTACCTGGCAGGTTCTGGGCTGGCTGGTGCTGTGCTGGGCAGAGGGGGATGCTCTGCAGCTGTTCCTGCAGAAAGGAACAATTCCTTTGGGAAGGGGGCTCTCAAGTGGTGCTGGGAAGGTTTCCTTGGCATTTTGGAGCCCCACAAACAGGTCCTGCAAAGCTGCATCGAGGGTTTTCTGCATTAGATCAGCTACTTGTGCCTGTCTGTGAGGAATGTGCCCTGTGCTCGCAGTTAGTCCTGGAGTGCTCCTGGAGCTTCCCTGGGAAACTGCTGGATTTCCTGCATTCCCTTTTGTCCCTGGACTGGATGGGACAGCGGTGCCAGCTCTGCCCTGCAGGGTGTGCTGGGGCTCTCCTCGCCAAACCCGGGGCCGGAGGTGATGCGGCTCCTGGTGGGAGAGGCAGCTCCTCCCCCGGGGCCGCGGCGGGAAAAGGAAAATTCCGAATATCCAGGAAACAGGTCCAGAAACCAGCACCTTCCTCTTCAGTGTGAGCCAGCTTCTTATCTCTGCTGTTGGCTTCACTTGTAGCTTTTTGGGAGTGAGAGACTCCCCAGGGGAGGGGGGAACCCGGGGGAGGGAAACTGAGGCACAGCAGGGATGGTCACCTGAAGATCCAGGGCTTTCTCCAGGGCTGTCAAAGCAGGAGCTGCTGCTCTGATGGCACAAAGCTGTGTCAGGGCTTGGGATGGAGCTCAGGGAAAGGTTCTTCCCCCCGAGGGTGCTGGGGCACTGCCCAGGCTCCCCAGGGAATGGTCCCAGCCCCGAGGCTGCCAGAGCTGCAGGAGCTCTCAGGGATGCTCAGGGTGGGATTGTTGGGGTGTCTGTGCAGGGACAGGGGCTGCATTTGATCCCTGAGGGTCCCTTCCAGGATTTTATGATTCTCATGGCTGCTCTCAGCCCCGCTGGGTTGATGCCTTGGGAAAGCTGACCTGGAACAGAGACTGGACAGAGCTGGAGAATAAAGTACAGATTTATTGAAAGGCCTCCAGATCCACCTTGGGCAGGACAGGACAGGGCCTGGCCAGGGCTACAGCCAAGGTGGACTAAGAATGGTCACAAAATAAATAACCAGTCACGAGATCTTACATTTTTGTAAGTTTTGGTCCATTTACACATTGGGGTTTAATTGTCCAATTCCAGCTCCAGGTTGTGAGGTCCCATCCTGCTTGTCCCTCCCTCCAGCCACCCTTGTTTGTGCTGTTGGGCTGAAAGTTGTCCTTGGTGTGCAGCAGGAACAGGATTTGTTTTGTGTCCCTGCTCTGTGCAGAGCTGAGTGACACTGACTGTGAGCTCAGAGCTGCACCCTGGGCAGCACAGAGTCTGAAATGCATCAAAGCTGAAACTTAAGGCATCAGGGTCACTCAGCTATTCTTGGTCAGACTCGGAGCTGGGAATTCCTTCCCACTCCCCCCATCCCTGGCACAGGGTGGCAGCCGCACTCAGGACACTCAGGGTGACAGGGACACTGCACAGGTGTTTTGCAAGAGCTTTTAATCGATGTTTGCTGACAAAATTGGTGCCTCAAGCCCTTTGTTTGAGTGAGCAAACAGATCCTAATCCTCTGCAGGAAACTCTGAGCTGGGGCCGAACTGGTCGGACCTGCCCTGGAGGAGGTTGGCTTTGAAAGCAAAACCCGCTTTGGTTGCGTGGAAACATTGCCTGCAGTGGAAGGATTAATGACTAAGCGTGGGTTCGTTAATTCTGATTGAATGCTTTCACTTTCAGAGCGTTCATTGAACAATAGGATCAAATAATTGCAGAGAAACAGCCTGGAGTCTTGAGCTTGGCAGGAAATTGGGGCGTGAAATGGGAGTTTTGGGGCAGTTGTGGCTGGGTGAGAGGGGCAGGAAAAGGTGCTGAGCTCCAAAACCAGATGTTGTGCTGTGGGATGGGAGCTGAGGAGCAAAATATCCGGGATTTCTGCAAAGTTTCTGATTTGGGATGATAAATATGCTGATACAGAGGAAACACAACTTCATGGCAGTAAAATGTGGCATTTATTGAACTGAAATCAGCAGCAATCTCAAAAAACACAGCCTGGCTGTGTCACACTCAGATTTAACAACGTCTCTTTACATCACAATGTCATCATTATAAATAGATGAAATATTTGAATTAATTTAAGATATTTACATTTTTAAAGCTCAGTGGTTTAAAAAGCTAAAATCTAGCTGGGATTTCTAAGTCTACAACAGTCAGTCCCCAAAAATCTCTAAATTAGTATAATTTTAAGCCTTTTTCAGAAAACTGACGTTAACACTGAAGGGCTTTGCAAACTGCAGCTCCTGGTAGTTTTTATTTTCCTTTGGTTTTGTAATATTTATATAAAATTTATATTCATATAGAACACTGCAGTGCTTGAAAAAATATTTTCCTCAGCACCTGCACCGTTGGCAGTTTCCTGGAGCATGAAAAGAATCATGGCAATAGTGCAAAGATTTGTCTCAAGGCGAGAGAAAACGCTGAAATAATTTATAAAAGAAATGTTTTCTAGTTTTTTGTAGCTATTTTTTCCTTCATCAGTGGACGAACAGGTCTGGGAAGACCAAGCTGAGGTGTCAGTAAACCTTCCCTGTGCTCGGGTGGGGGAAGTACAGCCCATACAGGCCCTGCTGCACCTGGTACAGCTGGGACTTCCTCCTCAGGCAGGAGAGGACCTGGTGGGGAAAGAACAAAAATCAATGTCAAAAAGACCAAAATGAATGGCAAAAAAAACCTGAACCCATGCTCTGCCCACCATTAGGTGTCCCAGGTGGGAAGGGATGGATTTTGGGAATAAAAATTTGGGGAATAAAAGTCCCCAAATGCCTAAAGCTGTGAGGCAGCTCTGCAGCAGAGGGGTTTCCCCTCCTAAATCCTGCTGGCTGTAAATTTGTCTCCTGAACCTCCCTGCAGGTTTAGATTCTCCTCAGCTGGTGCAAAGCAATGTTTTCAAGCAGTGCTTTTAAGATGTTGTTCCCCATCCAAACACATCAAACCAGAGATGGGAAGAGGATCTCTCTGCCTTTTCCAAGGATTTGCAGCTGGAGCATGGCCCTGCCAGGTTATGAGCCCTGAATACAAAATTCTCAGTGTGGCTGTTAAAAATGTTGGTTTTGGCACTCCCTCACCTGGAACCTGCTCATCCTGCAGGTATTTGGACAGGGAAGAGGTTTAGGAAATGCTGCAGAGGATTCCCTCTTTCCACCAGTGGATTCCCTAATTCCTGCTCCTCCTCTTGGTGTTGGTGTCACCTTTGGGTTTATGTTTTCTCTCTGCAAAAACCCAGTGCCAGCCACGATCCTGCTGCTTTTCTGGAAGGAAAATTCTGCTTCCTTTTCTAAAAATCTGCTCAGCTGACTCGAAATTCCCTTCCCCATCCCCAGTGCTTGGAAGAGCTGGCAGGGACTGAAGGATTTGGGGTGGATTTTGCTGTTTCTGGGCACTGCTCCCACTGGGATCCTTGGGAATGTGTCTCTGCAGGAGTCAAGGGACAGGTGGGACAGCAAAGGGGACACTCACCAGGAAGCACAACAAGAGGAGGAGGATGAAGCCCAGCAGGGTGAAAAGGCAGATGAGGATGATGGCCCAGAACTGAAGCGCTGAAAAGGGAAATAAAAAGGGCATGTCAGGTTTAGAGACTCTTCCACGTGGGATTATGAGAGGGAGATCTCACCCTGGCAAAGTTCAGAAATGCTGAACTCTCTGTAGGTCAGGGCAAGTTACAGAAATTTGGGAGAATGGAGTGAGGGTTCAGGGATCCACAACCTTAAATGCCCCTGCAGGGAGCAGCAGAGCCCCCAGCTGATTCCAGGGATGTTCAGAGTGGCAATTTCTGGGATGTTCAGAGTGACAAAGTTCTGTCTTAACAAATTCTGGACTCTTCTGGGGCCAGAGCTCAGGGTGTCAGCAAAAGCTGTAGTTGTTTTACCACAGTGTTTGTAATGCATGGGAAAGTAACAGTTCAGGGTATTTTTTTCTCTCTCTCCTGTTTGCTGTTAGTTCTGGGGTTGTAGCTGAGCTAAACCATATCTGGTCTGGTCTTTTTTAAGAAATACTGCAGTTACCAAAATTTATTGGTGTCAAAGTTTTCAAACAGTTCCCAGCCTGTCCTTCAATTCCATTCCCCTCAGGCTGGTGGCACCTGCTGTTTGCTGCCAAGAGCCCTGGATTTTTGGTCTTTTCCATGGGTTTAGTCCCATTCCAAGATATCTGGTGCTAATTTATTACAGCTCAAGTATTTATCAGGGTTCAATTATTTATTAGAGCTCAAGTATTCAGTGTCTGTCAGGTCAATCCTTGCCAAAAAAAGCACCTACCAGATCTTGTGGACTCTGGTTCATCTGTCTTGAGTGGAGAGTAACCTGGAAATGAGGAGTGGGACAGATGAGAAATAGAACTCTGGAGGTGATTTAAACAAAATTAGGAAGAATTCCCCAAAATGTCCCTCCAGGAGCTCTCACCTTCCACCATCAGACTCTGCTCCTCCAGCTCGTAGCTGGGGCCCAGCCTGGTGAAGCCCTGGGTCAGCAGTTTCAGCTCCTCAAACACCTCCTGCTCTTGTAAAGTGCCTGAGAGGGGATCCAGGGTGAACTTGCAGATTGAGGCAACCTCTGTGTGTCCTTTGCCATGGACAGGCCTGGAGGGAGACAGGCAGAGAGGAGAGAAAGTGAAGGAGAGCTGAGCAGAGCAGGGAGAGGGATTTGGAGTCTCAGGTTTGCAGATGTCCCAGCGATGTTTTATTGGGATGGGATCACTTCTAGCAGCTTGTCCTGGGTGAGACAGGAGCTCCTGCAGCCTTGTGAAATCCATCCACTGATGTAATCCCCAGCAATGCATTTTTAAGAGGTGAATCAGCTCTGTTTCTACAAGTTAAATCTACTCTGCTGCTTTGTTCCTGCTAAGAGTCATTGGAGGACCCTCACACAGGCAGATTTTGTCCTCAGGCTGGTCAGTTGTGTGGTCAGTTGGTTTCCCTGCTGTGTGTCAGTGGAATTTGAGCTTATTTGAACACATTAAATGAGAGAATGAACGTGTTTGCTTTACCCTGGGACTGTTCAGGCATGACAACAGCTCTGCAAGCACCGAAACAAAACCAGCTCTGTTTGGACAGAAACCTTTTGTGGTAAAGGCAAAACTGGCCAAGGGAGAATGAAGTGTGTCACTGGGGGCACAGAGGTTGGCAGGGAGGGGTGGGCACCCTAAATGTCTTCCTGAACTGCTCTTTTGGGATTTGAAAAAGGCACTGGACCTACCCAAAGCTCTCCACAGTGCAGCCAACAAATTGGTCCTTGAGGTGGCTGCTCCTGAATACCTCGAGCTGAAGGGGAGAAACAAAACAGTGAGGAAAGCTGAGTTAGTTTAACACATCCTTTGGGCAGGGAGCTCAAGCTATTGCTGTTCATTTCACCTCTTTCTCAATCTTCTCTTTGTTCTCTTGGTACATCTGGGAGCTGGAATCCTGCAGTTCTGGCGAGAAGGGAAGGTTGGAGATTTGGAACTTTAATCCGAAGTTTTCTTTGCCAGACTCCAGGGGTGTCTTGTGAGTTGCTGCCTCAACTGAGAGTTCCAAGGCTGGAAATGGAGAAGAAAATTAAATTCTAGGAGAGAGAAACTGAGGCTTTCCTACCAAGCAGCACTGAGCTGCAGCCTTTTAGCTTGAAGTCTTAGGCTGGCAGAATTTGAGTTGCACTGGGGTCTGACAGGAAACTCCAAATGTACCAGGCCATCCATTTCTTTGGGATGCTGCACATTGGGAAAAAAAGGCTGAAAGTCCGTTTAGCTCTAGATGGCTGAAGGTGTGGTGAGCAGTTCACACTTTATTTTTCTGGTGTTTTTTAAATACTGAAAACACCTTAATTTTGAGTAACAATTTAACTTTGAATAACACCTTCATATTGAGGAACAGCTTAATATTGAATAACCACTTAAGCCATCGATGACTAGAGAATTTGTGAATGGCCTAACTCAAGAGTCCAGTGNTACTTTTAAGTAATTAAAATTTAAAATGTTGACATTTTAATAATTATTGAATTTTATTTTTAGAAGAAATATTTTTAATTAAAATTTAAAAATTAATAATATAATAGAAAGCAATCCTCTAATAAAATTAATATAATGATAATAAATCAAATAATAGATTTATTTGTGCTCTGACAGAGCAGAGTTTGGGAGTGTGCTGTGGCAAAGTGAGCTGTCCACGTGGACTCTGGGAAGGGACTGGATGCACGTACTGTCCACTGAGAATTCTTGCAGCCTGTAGCTGCTGCCCAGCCACAGCCCCGTGCTGTTGGAGGTCCTGTCCTGGAAAGTCCTTTCAACCACGGCCCTGTTGATGTTGGGGTCGGGCTGGAAGAAGCACTGGCAGTCGACCATTATGGATCCAGGCCTGTGGGCAGAGGGACAGAGGTTTGGAGGTAAACAGGATGGGCAGGAAGCTCCGTGTGGGAAGGAGTTTCCTGAAGGGTTCCTGCTGCTCTGATGGTTGGGTGGTTTAAATGTGTGGTGGAATAATGGTGTGGAATGGGCTGGTTGGGGCTTTTCCTTTGGACAGGGACAGGAATTAAAATTTTACCTCTTCTCTGGATAAATTTATTGCATGAATGCCAGGAAGGAGCAGCACTTTTAGGGTTTTTTAAGCTTTGGCCCTGTGGGAGGGTCCCTTGTCCAAGCCTCATTCCATCCTGAGCAGGACACCACAGCTCACTTTTGAAATCTAGTGGAGTTCAGGTTGAGAGAAGTGCAGAGGTCACAGGATCACCAGTTCCCAGTAAAAGGATGGAATCTGTAATTCCTGGGAGGCTCAGAGACCTGAGGGTGCCTTACAGAAACCCTGACTGAGAAACCCTCGTCCAAAAAAAAAATTCAAACTGACAAATACTGGGAAGCCTGGAAATGCCTCCTTAGGGCATCACTTTCCAGCAGGAGAAGGGAAGGGAGGAATTCCACAGGGGCCAGTGGTCCTCAGCCATGGGGGAGCAGTGCCAGGGTGTAGCAATCTTTAAACAAAATCAGCTTTTATCCCAGACCTCAGCCCGGTGATCCTGCAGGTCAGGAACTGGTCCCGCAGGTCGCTCTGATGGTACAGGTGATTCATCTGAAATTAAAATATCACATTAAATATTAATGAGTTTGGGCACTGTGGTGGAGGCTTTAGGCCAGCAGGAGGGACTTGAGCTCTGGAGAAACACCAGGGTTATTTTTTTGCTGGTGGGATTTCATGGGGGTTGGGTTTTACTTTGGAGTTGGCACCTTCTGGTGGTGGGGTCTGACTTCCAGCCTGGCAAACATTCCTGCCTTATCTGAGCAGGATGCCAGTGTGGGAGAGCAGTGCCCTGAGTGACACCTCAACCTCACAGACCCACAGCTCAAAGAGAGCCAAACCCACCCAATCAGGGCCTTATCAGGTTGATAAATTGGATTGGTGCTGAAGAGAAAATGTTGGATTCTAGGAATGAATCATGGATGTGCTGACCAGGGATTTGCCTGCAGGGATTGGCCTTGGATGCACTTCTGGAGGTGGGAGTGAAATGCTGAGGGTGTGTTCATTTAACAGGTCAGCTCTGGAATTTTGCAGTGCATGTCTTTGGCTGGAGAGAATTTCATAAGACCACAAGGAATCATCAAATGGTTTGGGTTGGAAAGGACCTTAAAGATCCTCCAGTCTCAGTCCCTGCCATGGGCAGGGATGACACTCACCAGCTACAACCAAACTTAAAACCAAAACTGAATCAAAAGCCAATCTCATCTTTCAGATGCTAGAAATTTTTGTTCCCAAATGTTGATTTTTAATTTTTTTTTTTTTTATTCAGACATAAATCTTTGGTATTTGCTTCAAAAACTGATCAGCCAGACATATTCTGAAATACCTCCTTACCTTGTTGGTGATGCTTTCTGCTGCTGCTTTATATTCTGGAGACTGGGAGTCAGGGTTGGTGAGGTTTTCATTGACTATCCTAAAGCTCAGTCTGTAGCCCTGTTTGACTGCAGTCAAGAGAGGCTTTTTGATGGCAGCTGTGTCTGTGAGGGTGAAACCTAAATAAAAAGGGTAGAGTGAATTCATTTTTACATCTGTTCATATTATAAAAGCAATGTAGATACATCCCTGCTTAGATCATACACTGTGGCAGTGCAATTCACCAGGAATGGAAATGCTGCCAGCATGGCAATATCCTGTAGGATTGCTTTTGTCATTGTGTCAAACTTAAAGAAAAGCAGCAAACCACAGAGTTCATCAGTGCTCAGGCCCCAGTGATGAGGAATGATCTCCAAAATCCTTCTTATCCCCATGGAGGCTTACCATCAACGTGCAGGCTGCTCCTGTCCAGGCTGTAGTGGCCCAGTTTGGTGACATTGTTTGTCATGGTGCTCAGCTCCTGGTAAAGCTTTTCTCTGTCAAACCTGGCCAGGCTGGCATTGTCCTTGTAGCTGCACACGGCGTCCACTTTTGTGTCATCCCTGTGGCTTCCAGACCTGGGGAAAAATGTCAGGCACCTTCTTTGGGACACTGCTCTGCTGGCAGGACTTCCTGTGGGGTTTTTAGGACAGACACCAAACCCTCAGTGCCAATGGGCTCCTGCATCCTTCGTCAGGCTCTCCAGAATTGGGATGATGATGTTTAGATACCAAAATGATTTTACCAGCTAAAAAAAATCCTGGCTGGACAGGGAGGTGTCACTGGCTGTTGTTTTCTGGCCTCAGAACAGCCATGAATTGAAGGTGTGTAAGAGTGGGTAAAAAAATGGTTCATTGCAAATTCAGGAGTATTTTAGGTGTTTTATATTTAGGTATTTTAGTATTTCAGACACTTTTAGTATTCTTTCAGATATTTTTAGTGTCTGCAGGGAGAGCTCAGAGCAGGGATCAGGCTCTGCTCTTGGATGCTGAGGAATAGGACAAGAGGAACAAGGCAGGAACTGATGCCCAGGAAGTTCATGAGCATGAGGAAGAACTTCTTCCTTGTGCAGTGACCAGGCACTGGAACAGATCGTCCAGAAAAGTTGTGGAATCTCCTCACTTGAGATATTCCAGAGCCATCTGGACACAATCCATGTGTTCTCTAGGATGACCCTGCTGGAGCAGGGAGATGGGACCAGGTGACCCACTGAGGTCCCTTCAAACCTGACCCATCCTGTGCTTTTGGAATTCCAAATCTTACCTAAATGTCATGGCTTTACATCCTGTGTAGGCAGAGCTTATGCTGCTCCTCTTGAAAAGAGGGTCAAGCTGTCAAAAAAGAGAAGAATTGAGAGCTGGGAATCACATCCTGAGTTTAAAGCAGGTCCATTTAGGTCACCACCAAAGAGGTGCACCACCCAAAAGGGGCACAAGCAGAGCCAGACTCACGTAGTGGTTCATAACTTTCACTGTGGAAAGGAATCTGCGGGAATTTGGGGCCTCCAGATCTGCAGTGTAGCGGAGGTTGCTCAAGGTGAAGTTAAGTGTGAAATTCCTGGATGTTGCTTTTGGTGCAGCTGTGGTGCTCCGGGCTGCAATCAAAGGGGAGAAGGATTAGGAATTTCCTAAAAAAAAAAAAAGCTGTTTTCACTTTCTAAGCATTCCTAATCGCAGCACTCCTCAAGGCTTGTCTGAATAATCTCTTCCCCTCTGATTTTCTCAGGGCATTGCTCCTTTGAGAGCTTCCCCTGAAATGAACGTGGCAAAATGAATTTGGCAAAGTACTTACGGGATCTCTCAAGGGGTTCGTTGTAACCTGGAAAGGAAATGCAAAAGAAAGAGTTATGTAAGAGAGCATCCACTTTGGAGAACGAAAGTGGAGAGGGGGTGATTAAAAGGATGATTTGGGAGTGAATCATCACAACCAGGCCCCAAGGGTGTGAATGTATTAAACAAACAAAGCTTAGGCAGAACGACCGTGCTTTGGAAGAGCAGGGCTACAGTGAGAAAATGTGTGTGCCAATGTTTTTAATTAAACACTGGGAATCAGGTGAAATGTTCACAGGTAGGGGAATGATTGAGGTCAAGACTAAAATTAAGTTCACTCTTTAATGTATAATAGAAATTAAAATGTTCAAGTGTAAGATTTAAAGTCTTTTCACACTGACATTTTTGATTTTACACAGAGAAATTATGCAGAAAACTTCAGACTTCCTTAAGGTGACTTTTTTTAACATTGAGGTGATCCCTGAGAGCTAAAGTGGTCCCAAACTGCTCCAGTGCCTGGAGGAGTGGGAAAATCAGACACTCACCATTGACATAGAGGCTCTTGTTGTCCAGGCTGTAGATTCCCAACTTGGTGATGCCACTTGTCATTCTCTTCAGCTCTTGGTAAACCTCAGTTGGGTTAAACTTGGGCACCTGGGAGCCCTTTCTGTAGCTGCAGATGGCGTCCACTCCTGTGCTCTCCCTGTTCTTCCCAGGCCTGAGGAATTTAATATCATGGAGTTTCTGTTAGTTATTAAAAATATTTGGAGGTTTTTTATGTTTGTTTGTTTTGATGTGATAAAAACCCCTCCAAATAAATCTGCCCACAGTTCTCAGATGAGCTGCAGAAATCGCTGAGATATGGCCTTACAAAGGAAAAGGCTTTGTAAGATAAAGACCATAAAAAATGAAGCTTTATTATAATGAAAGCAACTACTTGAAAAAGGAGAACAATTATTAAAGTGTCAGTGAAATGTAAGGAAATCCATTTGCTGCAGTTCCAAGTGAATCTCTGTGGTTATTGCTCACCTGAATCCCGTCCCTTTGCAGCCAGTGAAATGGGGGCCAATGCTGCTCTTCTGAAGCAGGGAGTCAAGCTGGCAAGGAAAAGTCTGTGTGAATACAGGAGCCCCAAAATTCTGGGTGATTTCAGTGAAACACAACAGAATTTTGGCTTACGTAGTGTTTCATTATTTTCTCAGTGGACCGGAATTTACGGGAACTTGGTGTCTGCAGGTCTGTGGTGAACATGAGGTTGGTTATGGTGAAGTTCAGGGTGAAGTGCTCTGTCACTGTTCCTGGGCTTTGTGTGGTGGTTGATTTTACTGCTGCAAGAGAGAACAAAAAATGACAATGATAAAATAAGAACAGGATCCTCATAAGACATTGTTGCTATTGTGTTTCTCAGAGAAAACCCCATGTGACCAGGATCCCACCCTGCAGACATTTTGCAATGTTACACACATTGCCAAATCAGCAGGAAAGAAAATCAATTAATGCCTTTAAGTAGCCTTAATCTGTATTTGGTTTTAAATATACTTACAGGATGGATTGTGAGGTTCATTGTAACCTGAAAGACAAAAGGACAATTATTAGGAAAATATTCCAAGAAAGTCTCAGCAAGACTAAATACACAGGATTTTATTACAAGATTGTGGTTACTGAATTCAAGACTTTTAACTTGGTGACTGACAGGTTTTTGCTCTCTTAATTTTTGTTCTCTTTTTTGAGAGGTGAATTAAATCTCCTTCATTCTAAATTCAAATTAGTCTGTGTCAACACTGAAGGTTGGACTTGATCTCAGAGGTCTCCTCCTACCATAATGGTTCCATGATTCCAACACAGAATCCCAGAATGGTTTGAGACTGAAAGGACCTTAAAGACCATCCAGTTCCACCTCTCTGCCCTAGACAGGGACAACTTTAACTAGACCAGGATGCTCAGAGCTCCATCGCACATGGCCTTAAACACCTCCAGGGACAGGGAATTTACAATTTCATTAAGAAAGATGGCTTGATGAGGTCTCGTTACCATTGACGTAGAGGCTCTGGCTGTTGAGGCTGTAGTGTCCCAGCTTGGTGATGCCATTGGTCATTTTGCTCAGCTCATGGTAAACAGCTGTTCTGTTGAATTTGGGATCTGAAGGCTCATCCCTACAGCTGCACATGGCATCTACTCCTGTGTCATCCCTGTTCTTTGTGGACCTAGGAAAGGAGGCAGTGGTTTAATCATTATTGAGAAATCTATCCTAATTTTTAGTATACAAAGAGAGGCATCAGAAAAACCCCTCAGACATTGCTACCACATAAAAAAAATACCCAGAGGTGAATTAAATGCTGAGAAATGGGAATTTTAAGAGGCACGGAATGGGGACTTTTCCCAAACATGGCTCTTACCTGAATGTTATTACTTTGCAGCCGATGTAAGCTGGGCCAATGCTGCTCCTTTGGAGTAAAGGATCAACCTGGAAATGGAATAACAACATGGAAGTAAGCAAAATGTCCCCGTGAAGGTAAGAGATGAGAGACACTGAGAGAACTGTGCCTCAGCAGGGCACTGTTTGTGAGACTTACATAGTGGTACATGACTTTTTCTGTTGACTTGAATCTCCTGGAACTGGGGTTCTGCAGATCTGCAGTGAACTGGAGGTTGGTTATGGTGAAGTTCAGGGTGAAGTTCTTTATTGCTGGTGCCAGAGGTTGGGTGCTTTGATCAGCAGCTGTAGTGGGAAAGTTGTTGCTTGAAAATACCATTTATGTTCAACGTCCCAACAGGAAACACTCTAGGTAAAATTCCCAGATATTTTAGGTGGCTTCAAAGCTACATAAGCTGTGGCTCCCTAACAGGCTCACAAATTCTCTTAACACTGTTTAATGGACCAGCAGTGCTCTTGCTTGATTAATCCAACTTGCTGTTTTGGCTGTTGCTAATTAGCAAAATCTTCCCGCCCTGCAATTTGTCTTTAATGGTACTTACATAGTTCAGGCTGCCCTTCATGATGACCTGTGGGGAGAAGGAAAGGGACAGGATTTGAGGAAGTGCCTTACAGTTGAGAAGGTTTGGCACGCACTACAAAACAGAATATGTCTGAGAGCTCTTGTGTACACATTTCCTTGGAATGATTGATTTGGTGACTGTCCAGGCATAAGTGCACATTACCTTGTTGCCAAGGCACTGCTTTTCTTAGCAGTGCACAGAATTGTCCCTTTCCTATGGAAGTTTAGAGGAAATTTTCAGATTCTCTAAATCCAGTTTAGAATCACAGAATGGTTTGGGGTGAAAGGGAACTTAAAGGTCATCCACACTGCCATGGCCAAGGAATCATTTCACTTATACATGGAAAATTTATGCATGATTTTGTCAAGTAGAGATAAGTTCTAGTGCTGTTCCTTGACTTGAGAGGTCAATTCCTATATTTTTGGAAATGTTCATAAATAGAATACTTTAAATTAGTGTAACAGAAAAAGTATACTTGAAAAAAAGTTAATTTTGCTATATGAAAAAAAATACACACAAGGAGGTAAAATTAAAAATGTATGTAGGGTGTATGAGAAAGCACTGTAACCCAAGCAAAAAGAATGAGAGATACAATAGAGTGAAAAAAGAAAAATACTAAAAAAACCCAGAATGACTTACAGAATGAATATGACAACATATGAATTCATTTAGGTCTAGAAAAAGAAGGATATGAAAATAAAAGAAATCAAAAAAAAGAAGTCACCATTGACATAGAGGCTG
>VYXD01011534.1:340-11631 GCA_013397195.1 Hylia prasina | reverse complement strand
TTTCGTGTCCGACTGCATCAACAACCTACATTTTCCAAGCCTTATTTTCATTATTTGTATAATTCCCAGAAAATTTAAAGACAGTTTACTCTCCAAACATTTTATAATTCAAGTTGAAGACCAGATAAGTTTCAGATATACAAAACTAAAAAAATATGTTCATCGGTATGATGATGTCCATTATCTAAGCATACCAGAGACCTAAGAATTGTAGTGAATTTTAGTTATGTTTGACACAGTATTTGAAAAAGGATAACAGGAAAACTTAACATAAATGTGTTATGAGCAAAAAGGTTTACTGATTTTTGGGGAATTTCAATCAATTTAATTTGTTGTTAATTAAAAACTTCTAATTACCAATTCTGTTACTGAAACAAACAAAAAGCCATGCTCATTCTCCCTTAGAAATCACAAAATAACAGAATGGTTGAGGTTGGAAGGGACATCTGGAGGTCATCTGGTTCAACCTCCCTGCTCAAGCAGGACCACCTAGAGCCAGTTGTCCAGTACTATGTCCAGATAGATTTTGAATATTTCCAAGGACAGAGACTCCACCATCTCTCTGGGCAACCTGTCCCAGTGCTTGGTCACCCTCACAGTAGAGAAGTGTTTTCTAATGCTCAGATGGAATCTCCTGTGTTTCACTGTGCCCATTCCCTCTGGTCCTGTCCCTGTGTACCACTGGAAAGAGTCTGGCTCCATCTTCATTACAGTCTCTTCAGGTATTTATAGATAATAAGATTCTACCCAAGCCTTCTTTTCTTCAGGCTAAACATTCCCAGCTCTCTGTCTTTCCTCAGATGCGAGATGCTGTAGTCCCTTAATCATCTTAGTCACCCTTCACTGGGCTCTGTCCAGTATGTCCATGTCTCCCGTACTCTGGAGCCCAGAACTGGACATGGTACTCTGTGTGTGACCTCATGAGTGCTTAATATCAGGGAAGGATNACCTCATGAGTGCTTAATATAAGGGAAGGATCATCTCCCTTGACCTGCTGGCAATACTTTGCCTAATGCAGCCAAACACAACATCAGGCTTCTTTGCCACAAGGGCACATTGCTGGCTCATGTTCAACCTGGCGCTCACCAGGATCTCCAGGTCCTTTTCTGCAAAGCTGCTTTCCAGATGGGTGGCTCCCTGCATGTACTTGTACGTGAAGTTGTTCCTCAGGGGCAGAACTTGACACTTCCCTTTGGTGATTTTCATAAGGTTTTTATCAGCCCATTTTTCCAGCCTCCCCAGGTCCCTCTGGGTGGCAGCACAACCCTCTGGTATATTAGTCACTTCCTCCCTTGCTGAGGGTACACTCTGCCCCATCCATTCAGGCCATTAATTAAGATGTTGAAAAGAACTGGATCCATTATTGACCCCTGGGCTACACTACTAGCTACTGGCCTCCAACTAGACTTTGTACTACTGATCATCACTCTCTGGGTCCAGCCATTCAGACAGCTTTCAATCCACTTCATCATCCCTTGCCTCTGCAAAATCTCTCCTTCCCTCTGTTCTTTCTCCAATCCCATCACCAAACATAAAAGTCTCTTTGATGAGGCAAGAGGCAACTCAGGAAATTTGGGTCAGTGTGTGGTGGTTCCTGTACTGGTAGCAGTCCCTTTAGAGTCAGGCCTCTCAGCTCCTGCTCAGACTACCACTTGAGCTCCTGCTCTCTTCCTGTTCCAGCATGGTCTTCTGTCTTCTCTTTCTTCTGCTCTGCTGTTATTTCTTTTCTTCCTTTTTTCAGCATTTACCACCCTTCCTTGCTTTATTTTCAGAGGCACCACAAAGTTTACTGATTGGCTCATCTTTGACCTGCAATGGGGTTGCTGATGAGCTGTCTAGAACCAACTCTAACCAGTACAGGGCAGTCAACAAGTTTCTCCCACAGAGGTAACTTGTGAAGTCACACTCTGCTCTCTCCCCACACCCCAACTTTGCCAATTATACCCAATAAAAAAAAAAGTCACAAGAGAACTATTCTAGAACATGCTTTCTTCTATGCTGCTGGGAAATTCCAGATTTAAAAATCTCAACAGCAAGCTTGAAATTATACAGTGCAGTTACCTTTTCTGAACATACTAGGGAAGAATTTTTAATAAAGAAAATACATACTAAACTAGGAAACTGTGTTGTGAAAATGATTATTTGATCTTAACACATACCAGACCAGAAATATGCTGTTTGATATGTCTTTCAGTTGTGCTTCTTGGAGTAAGAGGTCATGATCTAGTAAAGTTCATTTTTACATTTAAATATGATTAATACAGGTTCAGAAAAAAAAAGAAAAAAGTAATTTATATTTTTGAAAGGGGGGGTCAACTTAAGGTGTAGATAGGTGAAGGTTTTTTCAGAAATTAGCATAATCGCAGCTTAGTATGCTTTAGATCAAATAGATATTTACTGTTGGAGTGGCTACCTAGAACAGAGGCTAGACAGAGTTAAAAGAATAAAGTAGGTATTTATTAAAGGCCTNCACTAGTGGTATGCATTTAACAACAGTATATATCTAACAACAGTAAACACCTAATAACAGTAAACCCCATCTTGGGCGTAGTCTCTGCGAAGCTTTTGCACTGCCCGAGGTGTATCTATTGAAGGCCTTTAATAAATAACTACTTTATTCTTTTAACTCTGTCTAGCCTCTGTTCTAGGTAACCACTCCAAGGAGTCAAGTGAACACTACTGAAAATGTCAAGCTTACTTCTTCATTTTAGAAGTGACTGGCAACATCTGGGCAAAGTAATATCACCTTAAGAAGCAGAACCAGTGGTAGATATCAGTTTGCTAAGTAAGGTTATACTTTATAACCTAGTCATCATAGTAATCTTAAAACAGAATAGCTACCCATGTTCCCTATATTCATTACTTGTTCTGACCTAATAGTAATGTGGGGAAAACAAAAAAAAAAAAAAAACAAAACACCACCAAGCAATACAGTGGATAGAATTAAAAAGCCTTTGAGGTACACATTCAGAGGGAATTATAATCTTAATAGGCTATACCCAAAGTTACATAGGGAACTTGGTATTCAGGACTACCTCTGAACCACTAGGAAGACTGAAAACAGAAGGATGAGAGATCAACCAGTGAGCTTAAACATTAACAATATATTTTATTGGAGCACTTTTATCCTAAAGCATTTCCAAACTTGCAGATACAAGCAGTCTTAAACTTAAGCAAACAGATAGGCTCCCCAGAAATCTGACACAAAATCAAACAAGGCAAAACCTCCAGAAAGGAACATTAAGACTAGCCAGGTTACCATACACCACTGATCACTCCCAAGAAATGGAACTGCAGGGACTGAATCCAAAGCACTTCAATTAAGGTAGCTGGCACTGTTAATACAAGGGGACTATCAGCTACAACATGGTCAAAGAATAGGAAAACATTCTCTTCAACCTCTCAAATAGTCAAATCAATTCACCTCCTACATTTCTGCATGTCATCACCAAATTCACATTTTAGATTAAAAGAGAAAGTTAAATCCAACCACTGTCACGTGAAAAAAAGTAATAAGTACTGTATATTATTCAATTTAATAATTTCACCATTACTTGAAAATTACTTTAGCAATGCCAGGCCCACTTTACACTGTTCATAGATAAAATACAGATTAGTTAACTAATGTTTTAATTAGTTAATGATAGAGTAACTGAGTGCTGCACAAATTCACCAACATATCAAGTTGCAAACCTTTGCTCAGACTTTTCCATCTAGAAATATTACAATTGGTTTAGGAGCCATGACATGAATACATATTTCAAAATGCAATTTGGATTACTCCAGTCAAATTTTACATTGTGGTAAACTCAATCCTATAATTTATTGTCTTCTCCAGTTAATCAACACTTGTTAATGGGGAGGGAAAAAACAGGAGGGAAAAAAATAAAGAACATATTAATATATGATACTTAATTCTAGCATTAAAATGCAGTAACTACTTCTAACTCAATAAAAACTATGATCATGCTATGCCAGTGCTCCTCCACTAGAAGCTTCTAAAGCAAAATAGCAAAAACAAAAAAGTTAGGACATTACTTTAAGGCACTGCTCTGATAGAAGCCATGGCTATCAATGTGTTCATACTTTGATCATACTGTGTTTTTAAATATAATCTTTGAAAATGAAACATTGACTATGAGTTACAGTAACACATATTTAGAAAGCAATAGAAAGCATCACATCCTTTGCACCTTGGGTACTCATCCTTACAACCTAGATATGTTGTTCCCCAGCAGATCATTTTAGGTATGCCTAAGAAATTAAAATGTTATTTTGGCTTTATGTCATTAAAAAACCCCAACCACCCAATAAAATATATGTTATTTTCTTTGAAGTCAGAAGAGGGTACTCTGAATAAATGAGGTTGGTAGGTGCTGAACTGAACATTTGTCTTGTGTTAGAAGTCAGAAATATGCTGTTGTGTAGTTCAGTATCGCACTTCACAATGCCATGTCTTTTTCCTTTTTAAGAAAAAATGCTCCTATTAACAACAAAAACAACACACTTCTCTTTATACTGTTGTCATCACAAGGGCAAATAATTCTGTGACAGAAAACTAGCAACACAAAGAGACCTGGCAAGTGTTAATTTCAGTTTTATGTCCTATGATCTGCGAGCTATTTAAGATACCGACAAGGAGATACAGAGAAAGCCAAGAAAACCTATGCTGTTTTTTCACTACACAATGCCTAGTCTAACATAAGTAGCTCAGGTTTTTTAATAACACTGTGCCAAGTTGATCCCTTATACTGAGCTACATCCCAAAATGAAAGAAATTACTAGATAATTTTGCAAGCATAATATAGTATTTCATCTCTGCCAGCACTTAAGTGCACCAGCCCCCCCCCCCCAAAGAGATACGCGCATTCCAACCGAGCCTCTCTCAGCAGGGCTCAGCCAATTCTCGCCCTCCCTCCAGGCCTTGCTAGGTTCCCAACCCCCCTCTGATTTTAGGTTCGGATTTTGTTGTAAACGGCAAAACGAAAGGAAAAAGCCTCCAAAGTGACGATCCTTACCCTTGAAATCCCGCCATGGGTGCAATAAGGAGGGTGAATTCTTTTTTTTAATGGGAGATGAATGAGAAGAAACAAAAGACTAAATGGAGAAGAGGCTAAGCAGTGGAGACAGAGGGAGAAAGAGGAGAGCCCGTTGAAGGAGCAGGGCGAACGTCAGCCATATTGTGTGTTAGTCCAGTATTTACAAACCTGCAGCTGCAGCAGCGTTTTGAGTCTGGAAGAGAGAGGAAAGAAGGGAGGAGAAAAGAAAAGAGAGGAGGGAGGAGAGAGAGGGAATCGAGGGAGGAGGGGAAAGCGGCGACAGCAGCAGACAAAGGAACCCAGAAAAGCGCGATCAAAGCGCGCGCATACGTCCACATACTCTGGGTGTCCCGGACAGCAGCGGTGGCGTGTGCAACTCCAGTGCTACCAGCCCGACGCGCTAGCAACTTTCATAGCTCCAGCCTTTGGCTACTGAGGCGCGGCCGAGCCCGGCCACCACCCTCACATCCCCTTCACCACATTTCCTCATGAGGGGAGCCAATAGATGACAGGTCAGAGATACCTGTCTCCCTCAACGTGCACTATCGACAGAGAGGCTTATCTGCTGGGAGCCCCTTAGCGGGCCCCAGCCCACAATACAATAGATCCACAGAGAGGAAGGGGGAATGTGCAGCTGCAACCCCTTCTCTCCAGCAACGGACGCGATGTGGGCGGGGTAGATACCGGTAGGGGCCATGCCAAACGAGAGTAGCAGTCCCCCGGAGCCCAAGAGTGGTGGTTGCCAAGGAGTCGGGGCGCTACGTGGGAAGGGAGCCCAAGGGCCCCCACTCTCGCCCGCCTCCCGCGGCTTTTAGGCGGGTTGCTGAGGCAAACAGTGAAGAAGAAAGGGTTAACAGAGACGGAACAACGCAAGTATATAAATAACGTCAGCTGCAGGGAAGGAGGAGGGGAGGTAAAGCTAAGAACAGCGACTCCCTCCGGTTCTACCCGGTCCTAGGTTGCGCTTTCCTTTCCCTTCCCCCTTCCCTCGCATTCACTACTCACCTGCTGGGAGGATGGGCACCTGGGAGTGCCAGGAGGATAGTCTAGAAGCGTTAGCACTGCAGCCGCAGCAGTCCCCCTGTCTCGCTAGGCCGCTCAGATTCTCCGCGGCAGCAGTATGGGGAGCTGCGCCCCTTGTTTCGTTTGTCCCATTCCGCAGTGACCACTGCTGCCTCCAATTCGCCTCTGCTACATTTGGATCCTCCTCTCCGTACACAAACTCTACCACCAGGATAAAGGCCTCCTCACCTTCCTGCCAAATAGTGAGCTACCCGCATCGAGACGTTCAAAACACGGGACCGGACACCGCCCTCTTCCCCTCCACCAACACGCAGGCGCACTGCAAATTCCGAACTGCGACAGGAACGCAGGAAGCAATCCTCCACTTAGTCCACCGCTACTCGTTACCGCGCAGGCGCTCCTTTTCCTCCACTGCCGTGTCTCGGCGCTCCGTCGAGGAGAGTGGCGTCGTAGCGGAGAGTGGTGTGGGCTTGTCCCCAGTTGGCTGTCTGTTAGCCCTTCTCCAAACTCAGGTCACTAGGCTCTGGGGCGGTGAATGTCCGTCTTTCCCCACCCATTCGCCCACCCACCGCGGTGGATCTAGTGCTGCCTCATGAAGTGGCCACAGTGCTTTATGGCAGCGGTACCGCTTCCTCAAACAGGCCTTGGGAGCCAGTGGCTGTACACTGCCCTCTCGCCATCATAGGAAAGAAAAATCAGCTATGGACATCCTGTGTTACAAATTTGGCCTGTGACGACTGAGGAGAGAGGCTAGGACGCAAAGTATAGAATTACAAAGGTATGTATTTATTCAAGTGCATGAGATGTCTCAGCCAAACAAGAGATTTTTAGGAGGTTTGATATGAATCATCCACCTACTAATGCAGATTTCTAATTGTCTAATCATAAACGTGGTACAGCATAGCAACATATGTTACAAAAATGTATTTTGTAGGTAGTGCAGTATAATTATCTGTCAGCATCTTTGTGATTTATGTTAATCCAGATGTTTCCATCATTAACTTCTGCAAATTTATTAGGCATCAGCAATTTATGTTTCTCTTGCATATGGATCCTTCAAATAAGAAACCTCTGTTCTTGCAAAAATTAATTTAGTTGATCACTTGCCCTTAGTAGGTGTCTTGGGTCTCCAGATAATAGGAGCTAAGAATATTATTAGTGTATAATTGCTGAATCATTATCTGGAGGCCCAAGACACCTTGCAGTTTTCATCAGATTTGGAGGGTTCATAAATAGCAATGCCAGCTATTAACCATTAGTCTAAAATTAAAATAATATAAATACTCTTAAGTGGGCTTGCATCCCACATTAGCAACATTACAACCAGATTCAATAATATCTGGCTAATGGCCTGAATGACATTTTGCTGTATACTTGCCCTATGAAGAATTTTTTGTTTCCATTATTATTTCAAAAGACACATACTAAAATTGAAATGAAAGTTGAATCTGAAGTTTGGTGTTAAAAACACACACTTCCTCTATTCCACTAAAAAGGAATCAGGCTATAGGAAGAATAGGAGAATTGGCTAGTGCCAACTGAGCTTGCAACAACTTAGTTGAAAAAGTAAAATGTGCTTTTATCAACATATAATTTAAACTAAAACTCCAATTTCTAGTAATTTCCCTCCCAACACTTGTGAAGAACTAGTGAAACATCTATCTATACACAAACCTTTACAAGTCATTCATTGCAGAATTATTTACACCTTAAGTACTAGGACACTAAAAACATATGCATATAGTATTTTTAAAGAATTTTTTCAGAGCTCTACTCCCTCATGCAGCATGGATGCATATTTACTCTGAAATGATCTGTCTATGGCAAAAAAACAAGGATTAGGAAGGTAGGAATTAAACATTTCAATTTCAATATTCTACCCTCTATGGAACGACTAAACATCAATGACAGCTTACCCAACCAGCTTTCTAAAAGTTTATTGCTTAATTGGAAATATAAAAGATGTGACTTAATTTGTATTCATCCTTTTGCTACAACTTTTCTTGACAGAACTCTATAAAAATGAGTTTTTAAAGCACATACTTAGAGGTAATAAAAATCTGCTTGTTGAGTCAACTTTGCATATGTTACACCTTAGTAACTGTTCATTTCATAAATTCAGTCATCCATATTTTAAAAAATTCTTACAAAATAATGCTTTCATCATCAACTTAAGAGATTTACTATTTATTTAAACCCAGGAAACTGCCTTAATCTGTACATTTTTGAAAATATGAAGTAGCTTAGCTTCTCACTAAAAACAGCTAACCACATTCACCTTCCTCTGAACCCAATATGTGCAGAAAGATAACCACTACCCAGGATATGATAGCAGCATCTTATTACTATAAAACTTATGTGTTTGCTACCATTCAGTTGTGCACTTGAGTCATGACAACCCCATGCAGCGCTACAGGCTTGGGGAAGTGTGACTGGAAAGCTGCTCAGCAGAAAAGGACCTGAGGGATGTTGGTTGACAGCAGCTAAACATGAGCCAGTGTGTGCCCAGGTGGCTAAGGCGGCCAATGACATCCTGGCTTGTATCAGAAATAGTGTGGCCAGCAGAACGAGGGAAGTGATTGTCCCCATGTACTTGGCACTGGTGAGGCTGCACCTCAAAAACTGTGTCCAGTTCTGGGCCCTTCACTGCAAGGACACTGAGGTGCTGAAGCATGTCCAGAGAAGGGCAACAAAGCTGACAGAGGGTCTGGAGCAGCTGAGGGAAGTGGGGTTTATTCTGGGGAAAAGAAATCTCAGGGGAGACATTATCACTTTCTACAACTACCTGAAAGGAGGTTGTGGCAAGGTGGGGGTCAGACTCTTCTCCTAGGCAACTAGCGATAGGACAAGGGGAAATGGCCTCAAGTTGCACCAGTGGATGTTCAGGTTGGATATTAGGAAAAATTTATTAACTGAAAGAGTGGTTACGCATTGGAACAGGCTCATCAGGAAACTGGTGGAGTCACCATCCCTGGAGATGTTCAAAAAACAAGTAGATGTAGCACCTCGTGATATGGTTGAGGGTGGGCATGCTAGTATCCAGTTGAGGAAAGACAGATGCTAAGAAGGGGGTGTTGTGGTTTGGCACTGGTCCAACGCCAGGCACCCATGAGAGTCGCTCGCTCACCCTCCTCTGCCACAGCTGGGCAGAGGAGAAGGACAAAAGGTTAACAAAGGCTTAAGGAGTTGAGATAAGGACCAGGAGAAAACACTTCAAAGGCAAAACAGGCTCAACTTAAGGTTGCAAAGTGAAATTTATTACTAACAGAATCAGAGGAGGATAATGAGAAGTAAAATAAGCCCTTAAAACATTGTTTTTCCCCCCAGCCCCTCCTTCCCACTGACAGCACAGGGAGACAGACCATGGAGGTTTCAGTCAGTTCATCACCTAAATTTTCTTCCACTGCTCTGGGAGACGAGTCCTTTTCCTGTGAGACCGTGGGGTCCCTCCCACAGGAGACAGTTCTCTGTGAACTTCTCCAGCACGGGTCCACTCTCACGAGCAGCAGCCATATCGCATCTGCTGCAGCATGAATTCCCCCCACAGGCAGACAGTCCTCCCAAAACTGCTGCAATGCGGGTCTCTCTTTCCACAGGGTGCAGTCCTCCAAGGACAGGCTGCTCCAGCTTGGAAGCAGGGGTCCCCTTTCTCCACCAGGTCTTCCACTGGATCACAGCCTCCTCCAGGCATCTACTCG
The DNA here is from genome assembly GCA_013397195.1 of Hylia prasina. Lineage (NCBI taxonomy): Eukaryota > Metazoa > Chordata > Aves > Passeriformes > Sylviidae > Hylia > Hylia prasina. The sequence continues at coordinate 1,871 of VYXD01011534.1, read as the reverse complement.
CTCTGGCATGGGCACCTCCCCCACGGGCTGCAGGTGGATCTCTGCATTCCCCATGGACCCATGGGCTGCAGTGGGACAACCTGCTTCACCATGGTCTTCACCACAGCCTGCAGAGGAATCTTGGCTCCAGTGCCTGGAGCACCTCCTCCCCCTCCTTCTTCACTGATCTTAGTGTCATCATGTTGTTTTCCCTCACATGTTCTCACCTCCTCCTCCTCTCTGACTGGAAGCAAAACCTTGTGACTTGGTTTTGATTTCCTTCTTAAATATGTCATCAGAGAGGCATTACCAACCTCTCTCATTGGCCCAGTTTTGGCCAGTAGCATGTCCATCTTCAGAGCCATCAGCCATTGGCTCTGCCAGACATGGTGGGAAGCTTCCAGCAGCTTCTTACAGGAGCCATCTTTGTGGCCCCCTTGCTACCAAAAACCAGGCCATGCCAAACTAATACAGGGGACCATCCAAGGAGGCCATCAGTTTAATTGCTGTTGAGACACAAGAAGGCAATTGTCAATCTCCCACACACAGAAGAAAGACTGCAATCCCTTTGCTTGATTCTGGTGAGGGGACTTCTCATCTGGCAATGCAAGGGTCAGATAGTGAATGCTCCAACCAAAAACAGAAAGAGAGGGTCCCTGTTTCCAGCCAGAAGGAGGGAAGGGATGACTGGGTATACAGTATGTGTAGATTTGATGGCCTGAAACATCAGACCTACAAAAGTACAAGGCTTTGGTAAACATCAGTGTATAGGAGACAAGTGCAAATGCATCCTATTCTGACTGGCTTGGATGCCCTATGTATACATAACATAGACTACCCCAAGAGAGGGTACTTCAAGGACCTAAAAGGGTACCAGTGGGCTTTTGGTGTAGCCACCATTAACACAAAGTTAAACAGCTGTCCACCCTGTCTGTCCTCTCAAGCAATCCTTCTGCTGAGGGGTTGCTGCAGGTCAAAGGGCAGCAGGAATCAATTGCAACCAGGATAGTGCACTGGTGACAATATCACACAAACCAAAACTCCCTGGGTCCCAAACATAAGCCAATTCATCAATTGGAGAACTAAGAAATGATCAGCAAGACACTCATCCTTTAATAGTCCCATATGGCCAGTGCCAAAGTCTGATGAAGGCAAACTAGTACAGCCTAAATGAAGTCACACCACCACTAAGTGCTGCCATACCAGACACACCAGAACTCCAGTATGAACTGGAGTCAAAGGTAGACAGGTGATATGTTTGGGGTTTTTCTCAACTCCTTTGGCAGCAGATTGCAGGCTACAGTTTACTTTCACATGGAGGAGTATCAAATACACCTGGAATCAACTGCCCCAGGGGTGGAAGCACAGCCCTTCTATTTGTGATGGACTAATCTAAACTGCACTGCAACAGGGTGATGCCCCTGAACATTTACAATACACCGACAAAATCAGTGTGTGGGGCAACAAAGTAGAAGCATTTTAAGAAGAGAAAAATAATAATTCAGATTCTTCTGTAAGTTGGTTTTGTCATTTAAAAAAAAAAAAAAAAGCA